>JACJUY010009258.1:19807-31005 GCA_014220935.1 Platorchestia sp. MABIK | reverse complement strand
GGGCGCAGCAGTGGGCGCAGCAGTGGGCGCAGCAGTGGGCGCAGCAGTGGGCGCAGCAGTGGGCGCAGCAGTGGGCGCAGCAGTGGGCGCAGCAGTGGGCGCAGCAGTGGGCGCAGCAGTGGGCGCAGCAGTGAGCACAACGCTGTTGTCGAGCAGGGCGGCCGCCTCTGCGCAGTGCGAGGGTCGCTGCTGAGGTTGTCCACCTCGCGGCCCCGGGGGCTTGTGACTGGGGGCAGCTGAGCCCCAAGTCACGGGGGGAGGGGAGAGGAGGGAGGAAGGAAGGGAGTAGAGCAGTCATTTGAAATGAAGAAGTAGGAGAGAGGAGCGGAGCCTCAATTGAGGACCAGTTGAGGGCGACATTCCTGGTCATCCGCGGCGCTGCGTTGTGGCGCGTCTGGCCGCTCTGGAATGTAATAAAGAGACGCGACCCTCGCGGTCTGGCTGTGGTCGGGTTGGGTTGGGCTGTGGTTGTTTTTATCCGTGGCAAAGTCTGGTTGTATGGTCGTGGTCTTATTGTGATATGGTAAGGGTCTGGTTGTAGTCTGGCGGGGTTTTGTTGTGTTTTATTGCAATTTTACAAGGTATTTTGATGGTCGTCTGGTCGTGCTTGCGAGAGAATGTCTTGTTGTTGGTTGTGAAGGCTTAGGCAGAGCGCTAACCTGAGGCAGAGCGAGCAAAGCTTGTGTTCTCACCTCAACATAATCAAAATGCAGCAAAAATCTGTAAAAGGTGGGAGTGAAAGGAAGAAAAACCGTTAGAAGATGTTCCTGCTGCGGTGTAGTGTGACGGGGCGACTCATTACACAACCAGCAGCAGTGTGGTGGTCTTGTTCGTCAGGCTCCGAATGTCCTTCTCATGCATCAATAATCTTTCACTCTGGCATTATGTGAGAAGGAAATATTCGTAACTTGTAATGCAGTGAATGTATTCTACCATAATGTTTTAAATATGTTCTACCAGAATAATTCACATTCATGTACTCAAATAGTGTTTGTGTACAAAAATATTAATTCAAATTTCTAAGAAATAATTTTGTTTCATTCAAATAATCGTTTATTATATTTACTAATTTTAACGTTAAATTATTATAATGAACTCGTAAGGCTAATGTTCGTCAATGTTGCAGCAGATTTTTAACCGCTGCAAGCATGGCTGCAATATTGTGATCTATCTACGGACAACGATTGAAATTTTAGCATTTAAAAAAAAATAAGCTGGTGCGCCAAGTTTCATAAACCAACTTTATAGGAATAAAATTTTTTTTCTTTTTTTTGGGCAGTGACTGGTATTTTTTCTGGAAGGATACGGCTCGAGACCTCAGCAGTTCGCGCAGCTGGCGCAAGGCTGACCATCTGAGGCTGCTCACAGATGGTAAAATCTCCAGTGTTGTTGCAGTGCAATCATTACAGAGTGGAGCACACTGTGCAGTTAATACAGCGTGGATTAACTGTACAGTCATAACAGTGCGGGGTGAACTGTATGGTCACAGTATCACAACGCAGAGTAGTACAGTACAGTCACCGTAGTGCAAAGTATACCGTGCAGTTAATACAGTGCGGGCTATACTTACACTCATAACAGTGCGGGTAAAACTGCACAGTCACGACAGTGCAGAGTAAACTGTCTGTCCTCGATGTGATTTAATAACTTCATGAAAATACGTTTGTAGCTTGCATTCTGGTACATCAGCGTAATACTTTTTTCTACTCTATAATATTTTGACGTCTTGTGTTATTGTTTCTGATGCGGGTTGTCCGTTGCAAGCTTCTATAACGTCTCGCCATAGGGCCGCTGCTGCCGCGCCGGTCACCGAATTTCTCGCGACGAATCCCTTATATTTAATGCATTCGTTGGAAGCCCACAACTCCCCTGCCCACCTGCCCCTCGAGCCCCCCGAAAATACCCCCTTCCCCCCTTCCCCCTCCCCCTCTTCCTTCTGCAGAGGCAGTTCAATTAAGCGCACAATTGGGCGTGACTGAGACGGGTAGCTCATTGGCGGAGACAGGCCACCAATCGCAGACTCTATAATCAGGCAATAAAACTGTCTTTCTGCAGTTCTCAACTGACCAAGTGTTCGCAGTGTCCTGTCTCTCCTGACCCGCAGTGTCCTGTCTCTCCTGACCCGCAGTGTCCTGTCTCTCCTGACCTGCAGTGTCCTGTCTCTCCTGACCCGCAGTGTCCTGTCTCTCCTGACCTGCAGTGTCCTGTCTCTCCTGACCTGCAGTGTCCTGTCTCTCCTGACCCGCAGTGTCCTGTCTCTCCTGACCCGCAGTGTCCTGTCTCTCCTGACCCGCAGTGTCCTGTCTCTCCTGACCCGCAGTGTCCTGTCTCTCCTGACCCGCAGTGTCCTGTCNTTCTGTCTGCACTCACCTACAGTGTTCTGTCTGCACTCACCTACAGTGTTCTGTCTGCACTCACCTACAGTGTTCTGTCTGCACTCACCTACAGTGTTCTGTCTGCACTCACCTACAGTGTTCTGTCTGCACTGACCTACAGTATTCTGTCTGCACTGACCTACAGTATTCTGTCTGGGTGTCTAGGACTGGCTATGGTGTCTAGGACTGGCGCTCCTAGGAGGAAGACGTGAGGTCCTGAACTAGAGACGAAATAGGCATTTCTTATTTGTTGAAACAAAATACTTTTTCTTACTTGTTACGAATCATTATTACTTCGGTACACTGCAGTTTTTTCAGCGCCCATTACTTTCTTCTTTAACTTCAATTTTGATCTAATTATTTTTAATCTGGCTGTCTCTATGCGCATGGTGTGGGGACACGCATTGTGTATAGATTCCTCGTTTCCCTAATTTCACACAGGATGGTGCTTCATTCTTCCTCACTGGGAACACCTTTGTTGTGGTCTGGGAAGATTAATTTACACTACAGTTAGAAAGATAGAACCTGTATTCTCTAATACAGAATAGGCGAAAATTGCTCATCGACTACAAGAACAATTCAGGAATGTGTGCGGTAAACTTGAAGCAATAGCCTTCAATTTACCTGAAGAAAATTTAGAAAACTAAAGCTCCACAAAGTTTTGAACTTGCCACAGACATAACGTAAAGACATGGCAATCATCCTCAGGAGACCAACTTCCCGTGAAACAGAAATACCGAGAGTTCCTACGAAGCACTTGAGTTCTTTGAGAAGTCATAACCCCTCCACCTTCGCTCCGGAGACGTTTGGTAACGCAGAGATTTTTTCCTGGCCCTTCCAGTTCGGCGGAAGCTGCTCAGGATGATCCGCGCCGGTGCAGGATTTGGGCGGACAGCGTCCAGAGCTCGGCGGCTTAAGGCGGATGTGCGTCTGGCTTGCGCCGCCCGCTCCCTTCGCGGGGCGTAAGCCGCTGGGGTGAGGGGGTGTGGGGCAACGGGGGGCTCGTGGAAGCATGCAGGAATGAGAGGCCGAAGAATAAAATGAAATGCGTGGTGTGTGGTGACGTGGCTGCTGGCTGGCGTGAAAGAATTAAGAATGTGCAGTTAGATGAAACCAAATGTAACGTAACGGGTGAGGTAAACTGTGATCTATTCAGTTGAGAACATGAAATGCCGTGATAGTGTCAGCGTGACCAACAGAAAGCTTGATTACGCATATGTACTCGTATGATAACAGAAACCGGTGATAGTGTGTGAAAGTGAGCAAAGAAGGAACAGTTTGGCGCAGAGCGTCCCGAAGAAGCACAGATGATGAATCGAAAAATTACAGGTGGAAATATCCCCTTATGTGCCTAATCTACGTTTGTAGCCTTTGCTTAGGCGATTTATCAGAGATTAAAATTTAAACTGAGGATTTTTCCCAGTTCATACGTTATGATTTTGTTTGCATGTTTGTTAAAGACTTTGAAATGAGTTCATTGGTCTAAGATTGAAAATTCCTGAGATAAGCCTTTTTCAAACGAGAAAAATCGATAAACGCTCTCAAAGAAGGCAATCCGTTTGGCTCAGGCAGCCTCATCATATGCACATTCCTCCTGGAGTACTTTACTAAAGCAACTCTAGACGAAAATTTGACATGAGTAGAAAAATGGGAATAGGTAAAAACATCTTTAAGGCGCCGTTATTACCATCAGGTGATGATGAAGACAGACAGGCCCTCACGATGTGCTCCCTTGATTCCGTGCGGCTACTCTGGTGAAAGATGACGGGTAGAAAAGGTTCGAGCAGAAACTCTCTTCATGAAATTAAACATGCACTTCACTCGCCCTCCTTAGGTTAAGTTTAAGGTTAGGAACTTGGGTTAAATTCTTGACCTAAGGAAAGTGAGTGAAGCGCATGTTCACTGCGGGAAAGAGTTTCTCCTCGAACCGTTTCTACCCGTCATCTGTCACCGGAATAGCCGTACAGGATCAGGTGAGAACACCGTGAGTGGCGGCCTGGCATTTAGTCTTCATCGTGCAAAGTCTTACGCTCAACCTCTTAAGATTTAGAAAGAAATAGAAAAAATAAATTTTGAGTAAAGAAATTGAATCAAGCTGGGGGTATTACCAATGCTTTCTATATCTCGAGGCCTGCTCATAGAAATCGTTACGTCACAGGAGTGGTCAGGAATTTTGTGCAATTTGTGATAAATCGAATGAGCAAAATTAAGTCAGGTCTAATGTCTAATGAAACAGAGCTGACCAGTCTTTGAAAAGTTTCTAAAGATGTGAAAGAAAATATTTTATGTCAAATACACAAAGAAAAATTCAGTTTCTTAGTACCTTAGTACGACTGAAAATTTAAACGTTAGTGAGAATGTTTTGGCCCGACGTTAGTCCACGTTATTAAATTAGAATATTTAAACCGAATAAATCTTGTATTTAAGCATGTTCTTTCAATGTTAGCAAGGTTGGGGTCTTCATTTCATGACTGGAACATGACAGTTACGTGGGGAGAGGGTAATTGATTTAATTTGTCTCTTCAAATTGTTCGTTATGAACCACGAGATCGTTATGAGCCGTCAGTAACACAAAGGTCTGGCACACTTAAACAACCCAACGGAAAATTAGACATCATGAGTTTGAACTTTTTCTCAGTCACAATTTCATTTTTCCCAAACGCTACACAGCTCCACATCACGATTCGATCTCTTCATAAAATCGTAACTAAATCAAAAACACACAATTCATGAGCTGAACATGAATATATTGGTCTACATATCTTTACACAGGATAAATGAAATTTTTTATCTCACACAGTAGTTACACTCATACACTTGTGTATACTGATGGAAATGATGAGGAAAATGTATTTATCGCCATTGAATTTTATTAAATACTCCCGCAACTTCCCGACCTCTAGTGTGACGGCATCGCTGTTTCCACCACTCGAAATGACAGGAGGCATTTCTGTCCCCCAGACAGTCCAGTGATGGTGTCCAGTTTTGAACAGGAAAATGCTGCGAAGAAGCTTTACCGCAAGAAATTCTGGAGGTAAAATGATAGCCTGGACATATTAATACGGCAAAAAATGCGTTAATTTTGAGAGTTCCTCCATTCATGTATGCTAACCTAGGGGCGAAAGCTAAAGCTAGGCCAAACAAGCTAGACTGCACTTCTATTCTCCATTGTTTCAGAAATAATTATGGAAAAAATTTATTAATGGACTACTTTGACATAAAATGTTTAACTCTAGATTTTCGCAGATTATCCAAACCCTTGTCAGTTCCGTTTAGTGGAAAATCAACGATAGATTCGAGCTAGCTTATCTCGCCCCTTCGATTGAACCAATAGAAACGGTGCGAGATCTCGGACCACTCCAGTGACGTCATGATATCTATGAGCAGCCCTGGAGATATAGGACACATGAGTATTGCGCGCTACCATCTGTGCTTTGTTTTATGGTCAACTACAAAGATAATTGCACCATTAAGAAAGTAAGCCAGCAAATGAACCGCTTATTATTCTTTGAAGAGGTATGCAGTTTAATCGTGCTGTTTGCTTGGTTGGTCTTTCTGTACTTATTCATATCCTGTAAACTGAATTCTTGAAGAAAGTTCGGCTGGAACATTTTTATAGTACGTTGAGCAATACATTTGACTGGAAAGCCTGGCACAGATAATGGTGCAGTATGTTCAAGAATAATTTGCTAGTTTTGACACTCGACTCTTTTAATTGTATTTTCCTACTGATGACTAATTTTCGGCGAGAGTTCATTTCTTGGACATGGAAGTGGCCTACCTGTACTTGTTCCACTGCTTGTATATACACGTGAGGGCGCTCGAGTCATTCTGACCGCTCTCGCCCTGACGCATTGCTGGTCATTTGTCTGACCCCACATTCTGACAGCCCGCCCTCGCATGCCCGTCGCTCCGTGCCCAATGCGCTCTCTTCGTCATCAGTCGCAACGGCAAAGAGTGTGTCGAAGCTTTTTATGAATGATGATTGAATTAGATTGGATACGTTAGTTTAAGCCTTCGTAACCATGACAAAGGAGTACCACAGAGAGGAAGGCACCATTTTGCTTGGAGTCAAGGGAACGGGAGCGGACTCCGCACACACGTGTTACTACTGAAGATTTCCTGGGCATAGCATTAGTAAGTCAGTATGGTTGACTTCAGCTTTAAATTGTATTGTGTGAATGTTGATCGTGTATCATTCTAAAATTATCTTACCTTAACATGTAGGGATCGAAGAAAAAGCACACACTTCAACGGGTCACTTGAAAGCTTTCATCACGAATGAACTACGGCTCAAGTGTCGCAATAACGCCGCAAATTTTGGACGCAAGTGCACTAATTCTCACATTGTTGACTATTAAGCTTCACTTCCTGTTTATTTAGTTAGGACAGAGTAGAAACCCTCAAAAGTTGCGTTAATACAGACGATAATAATATAGAGAAAGTTTCACGTAATTTTTATTGTTGACAGAGAACGAAATTCAACGCTTTCTTCAGAAATTTTTCCATTGTGTAATTTTTCATATTGTACTTCGAAATTCATCCCCACAAATGCATCATTTAAATCTTTTTAGGGAAAATATACGACCCCATTCACAATTTTACGCTGTCCTAAATTGTACAGGTTGTTTTTTCATGTATGTGTGGAGCCACGATACCGTTGTGTACGCCACCGGGAAGTCCGGGGTTCACTAAACACCAGCGGGAACCGAAGACTACCTCCGCAGCAGTGAAGGGGACACAGAGGAGCGCAGCTCAGGCAGCTGGTGGAGGAGCACTCGGACACACCCTCGGGCCCGTGTATTCTGGGGCGATGACGAGGTCTAAACCGTTATTGCTTGAGAATACACGTGTGGAGAGCGGTGATGACAACAGGCCAACCCTGTCCCGTGAGCAATCAACGATGGATGCAAGATAACTCTATTTCGACGTTCCTATTGCGCTAGGAACGGAAGCATCAAAAACAGTCTATGAGCTCAAACGTGAATATGTGAAATGAACGTAAAGTGCATAAAAGCATATTTCAAATGCATTCCATTGCAGCGTGATGAAGAGAGTGCTGCTCCTGGGAAAGAGTTCGACACCAAGCAGAGCCGTTTTCATTTTGGTATTTTTGGACGATACCTTAGCTTGGCGGCTGCATTTGCAGTCTTCAAACACACGTCGTCTAACAAAAACTACAACACGAAAGTGAGCCAAACTCAAAAACCTTCAACAACTATGCTTTATCTTGCACCTAATGTGTGCTTGCAACACTCGTTTGCAACTTACTTGCACAGATAAGAAATCAAACCGGCAGCAGGAGAGGACGGCGACTAGTAGCTCTCGCAAGTGGCAGTCTAGTTTCGGTCGTACTGCTAGCAGCAGCCTGAGCTCGAGTGCCATACTGCTTGTATGAGTCATGTCAACGCGTGACACACTCATATTTGATATTCCAGGTAAGTTGATGCGTTACCTACTCGAATACAATCTTTCAGTTACGTTGCTGAGTAACATTCTCGTGTTGAACATTCCTGACAAGTTGATGCGTGACATTCAACATCAGCGACTTGGACGTACTGTCAAGTATGTTACCGATGGTGTGATTCCTGAGCTAACCTCCCTCATGGAAGGCTGGCCTCCTACCACCAGGTCACGTCGCTCTACAGGAACAAATGAAACAAGGTAATTGAACTATAAAAGTTTTATTGAAAGCATCGGGCAATATTCAGGGCCCGCTCACGCCAGCCACAGTCCCAAAAACTGGGCGCACTCAGACAACTGGAGCGCTTTACCTTCAATTTCTTTTCAATATTTGCAAATTAGTGTTGCGCTAAGAAAACATTCGTGAAGTGTAAAAAAATTACTGTATACAATAGTAAGTGGTCGGAATGCACATAGAAGGAAATGCGCTACCAGTTGCAAAGATCAATTCGCAGCGAAGCAACTCGAGACAAAAACTTCACCTGCAGTGGAGTGCACTCGGCGAATAGAGGCCGCTCTCGTAAGGAAGAAATAAACGTGCAGCAGCCTGAACGTAATACCGTCACATCTGCCCTGGGTTGTGTAGAACGCTAGGGGCGCCAAGTCCCCTCAAAGATACTCACGCCATTACACATTGCAAGTACAATCTCCTCGAAAAGAGAACCGTCTATGACGCAAGGCGCCCTGATAATCCCTTGGACATCTTATGATAAATAACAATGCATTTTTTCTCTAACGAGTTTGATTTAGTTTTCGGACGATTCCTTACAATTTCTTGCAACCCCCAACCTAAAAAGAACCCACGCAGAAATGTACAGTACAAGAAGTTCACACATATCAAATGCAAGACAAACATATCAAATGCATGCCATTGCGGCACAAGGAAGAGATTGCTACTCCTGGAGAGGTGTTTGGCATCAGGCAGAGTTGAGTTTGGAGTTTTTGGACGAGACATTTTAGCGGCTACATTTTACGGCCTTCACACACACGGCGTCTGACGAGAACTGCAACTCGCATAGAACACGAAAGTGAACCTAAGTTAAGAACCTTCCACAACTATGCTTTGTTTATCTTACTTCTAAATACGTAAAAGTTTGCCAGCAACACTCGTCTGAAACTTGCACGAAAAACAGGAATCAAACAGCACACTACTTAAACATTGGCAACGAACCAAGTGTTGTTAACCTGTTCAGTATTTCTTGCACAGCATTTGTAAGTTTGCGACAGTGACCGCCAGCCGTTACGAAACCCTCCCAGGAAGTACAAAATCAGAATTATGTTTACCACCACACTGTTACGTACGAGTGTGATCACAATTCCCAAGGATTTCTACGCGCACTGAAACAACTCGGCGAATAAGATGATGGAACGAACGTTTGATGGCTCTGCAAGTTGGCCACTTAAAGGAAAACAACTAAGATATAAAACATTTAATATCTCAAAGATTCACCACCAGATTATTAACATTCACGAAACAAAATAAAACTAATCCGACAACTACGCTGGTGACATTAACGCGAGCCTCTCAGCAGCCTCTCGGGAGTGCTGAGGCCAGAACACACGTAGCTAGGAGGTCGGCACCCTCGGCATCCTACCATGTTCCCCAAATTACGGTCCAACTACAAGTTTGATGTGGCGATACTCAACTTTGTGAACAAATTTACAAATTTACTTTGTAAACATATAAAAGCGTTTAAAGTAGGTCAGGAATTGCGAGCCATGCCACAAGAATGCGAACACTGGAGTTGCTAGGTAGGATTTCTCCGCTTCAAAACTTAAATTTAGGTGTCATCCAAATCAAAATTTATCATAAAATTCACACAGCATCTGACATCTCTGCGGCGTTGCCAGATGCCTTGTGCTCTAATAGAGTACTGTCGACACTATTGCCAGGATTAGAACAGTTGAATTTGTTTAAACCTCCCTAACTAGAACCAATGTGTTCCAAAATGAGGGAAGAGGAAGGCACCATTTAGTATGGAAGTAAGGGAACGGGGAATTTATGCACAAAGGGTGTGCCCACACAAGGTCCCCTGCAGATAGGAGCAGTAAGTTAGGAAATAGGCTAAAGAAACAAGAAAAAATTTTGTAGCACATGCTGAAAAATTGATTGAGCAGCGAATTGATTGATTATAAATTAGTTTTAGCATCCTTTTACCACAACAAAGATGTTCAAAGAGAGGAAGGATGAAGGCATCATTTAGTATGGAGGTAAGGAAACGAAGAATCTATGCACAAAGGATGTTCCCGCAAAGGATCCCGTGAGCACAGAAAAAGTTAGATAAGGAGAAAGGATAAGAAATAAGATAAAAGTTTAAGAAGAGAGTCAGAGGTGCTGAAAAACAGGTCAGCAGTGAACCGAAAACAAACCGAAGACCTCGATACCACACATATTCCCCAGGGAGTGTTAATTCCGGTCGATACAAGAGTTGTATCCCTCTAGGAGTGAGGAAGAATGCTTACCAAAGCGATGGTGTATCACAGGAATTTCACACGGATGGAACTTAATTATCAGAGAGTTCGTCGTGTTCCCAGCACGACAGCGCGCCCAAACGAGCGAGCAGGCCGCACACACACGTAACTCTGGCAATAATATCGTGTGCTGCAGGCCACTTTCAGGCCAAGTAAAAACAAAAACTCGGGCTCCATTCCATTGATGCGAGATTCTCGAGTTCAATGTCTCATCACACATAAATTGAACTCAAAAGTAGTCCCAGGAAGCTGCTACAAACTATGACCAATCAACAACAAAGAACACTCGAGACAAGACCAAAAAACCTGGCCAGCAAGAAAGCACGCGATAATCGCAATGCCAAATGTGGTCAGCAGAAGCGCTACACCTTCATCATTATATAGGACAGTTAGATCATTTCATGACGAACGTTTACGGACCAATGATAAACAATAAAATTGGAAGCTTGAATTAAGTTCAGAAGATACAATTTTGAAATAACTTCCCAATATATTGTTAAAATAATTATATTCTGAAGTTTATTTGAAGAGCGGTCTAATATGCTGAGGACTGTAGTTAGCCAGGCGGCAGCAAACAGCCAGCAGCAGCGCGGCACCACCCGCACACCGGCCGCATGACACGCACACTTGTGGCAGCACAACGGAGCAACACAACGTTGAAGCAACACAACATAGAAGCAACACAACGTAGAAGCAACACAACGTAGAAGCAACACAACGTAGAAGTGACACATTACAGAGTAGAAGCAACACAACACAATGTAGAAGTAGCACATTACAGAGTAGAAGCAACACAACACAATGTAGAAGTAGCACATTACAGAGTAGAAGCAACACAACACAACGTAGAGTCAACACACGGTAGAAGCAACACAACGTCAAGTCAAC
>JACJUY010009257.1:1583-14231 GCA_014220935.1 Platorchestia sp. MABIK | reverse complement strand
ACAGATGTGTCAACTGATTTTTTTCAAACAAGTTTAGGAGCACGCGCCTGCCATTTAGGTACCTCTGAATCTCTAACCAAACCAAAGTCTAAGTAGCATCACAAAACAGAAGCGATAGAAACTTTTTCCCTATAAATATACACAAGTGATACTACTACGAACATCGGCCTGATGGAAATTCAAAGAAATTCATCCTTGACTTAAAGTCTTGAGTTTGGTCTTAAGTAGTCAGTGAATGACGCCAAGTTTGGAAAATTAGACAATACGACGACGGAGCTTCCCCATTTGCAGTCAGAAAAAGTAAAATTGTCAAGTATGAGCAAGGACAAGTGCAGTCCTCCAAAAGAAAGCACAAAAACGGAAATTTTCCTCCTGAGCCTGAATATGAAACGTTTTGCACCATCATTATGTTCCCAGATTGCCTCATAGTACTCTTTTGATGTACGTAATTAGGGAACTGTAAAGCTTTACTCCACACACTGCTCAAGATTTCATTAGGCGACCAAAAGCAGGTCAAGATTGGCTGGAGATTCGCCGGACTGGGCGGCGAACCTGGAACTTTTGCAAGAAGCCACAAGTCTCTCAGGAGAGCCTGGAGCGTAAAGACCTAAGGCTTGGTCTCCCGCAGGAGCAACTGTATTTAACTTTAAAACTTCACTGAGCCACCTCTTACAATAATAGAAACTGCAAAACACTTAGAGCAACTCTATTAAACTTTCAAACTACAGGCTCGCAATTGAGCCACCTTCGACAATAGATGTAACCGCAAAACACGAGAAGCGAACGACCAGTTTTATTCTCTTAAGAGTCTATAATATGGACACTGTATCGGAATTGTTTTGGACGAGTACATTACGGAGAAATGCACAAAACATGCTCACAGTGATGACTAATGAAATACTTGAACAAGCTAATAATATACGAAAAGAGTAAATGACTCGCCTGTATATGGATAGGAGTGTCGACGTCCTCTTCTATTTTTCCATTGTTTTCTACCGCCGTCCAAAATTATGCTTACTCCCACGTTGCTTTTGTCTCTCTTCGAATTCGGCATCCACTTGACTAGCACAAAGCACTTATTCACAATTTCAAAATGGTACATTCACATTGAAAACATCTCTCTAGTTCACCTCAAACATTTTTAAATTGAAAACACAACCTGGGACGAAAGGAAAATGGTAATTGTTAAAAATGTCTTTTTATTGTAAAACAGCTTACATGAACACAGGAAAAAATGATTTTGATTTAGTTCATAAGTGGTTTGGAACCACGAGTGTCATTATTAACTTTTTTGAACGCAATCGGAGAGATACATCAGTAGCAGATATTTTGCGAACATTCCAGGAATTAAAAATAGAAATAAAACACAACATCATGAACGAGTAGAGTGACATGTTCTCGTGTTGCTACACAGGTCTCATGCCATCAAACCCCAATCACGCACAGGCACCAAAGTAGAAATAGAGAAGAGATTAGAGATTTTTAGTTAATTTAAGCCTCACTATACACAACAAAGGCGATCCAAAGAGAGGAAGAAAGAAAGCACCATTTAGTATGGAGTTAAGGAAACGCGGAATCTATGCAGAAGGGGCATGAAAACTATGTTGAGAAAGAAGATCATGAAACAAGACTGAAGTTGAAGAAGAAAGTAGTAGGTGCTGAAAAACAGGACATCAGTGAACAGAAAAAAGATGGTCGTTAACATAACAAAAACATTTTTTTTCAACCAAAAAGAAGGCCTACCTAACTCTCAGCTCGGGCCCTCATATAGTCCCTCTGCGGGTGCTAAGTCTCATTGATACCATCATCGGTCTTCCTCTACAAGCATCAGCACATTCATTGAACGCTAAAAAACAGCCATCTCTAAGATGTTTGGTCTCATGATCATAGCTTTACTCATTGCAGTCATATTAAAGAAAAAATGAAAGATAAATACAGTTTATTTCCAAAAATGTGGTACAAGAATGATGGTACATCATTGGTTTTTAAAATATCTTTAATTAAATACAGTTATATGATACACATTACACACACGTGAGTATTTTAATACCCATGCCACTTGTCAAAAACAAATTATTGAGGGCAATGTTTTCCTAATGTTCTTTAATCTAGATTTGATGATATGTGTAACTACAATTATAAGAGACAACCAAATTTCATTGACGATGCATTTTCTTTGTGGGATGAAAACACTTTTGACAGTTTACATGTACATGACATAAAGCTTTGGATTTCTTGACATCAGGATATAATGTTAGAATTGCTTGTTTCTGCAGATGTTCAACAACATCATTCCGAGCGAGCACGAAAAAAATAATAATAAATACAAGCATGAGAATTACGAAAATTACAAGTTTTGTTTTTCTAATTAAAAATTTTAACATAGTGGTCATTAGTTGATCACATCTTATTTAAATATAAATGGGTGATCACACAATGAATTGATAATTTTTTACGGGATTGCTGTAGAGCAATAAAGAGATGAGCTAGGTAACGTTTCAAGTTGAGAGTGAACAGAAAAAGAGCGGTATCTCTGGTTCAAATGCTAGTTGTTAGTTTAGTATATACATGTACATAGATACTCATATATAAATGCACATACATACCCATATGCATACATACACGTAACACGCATACATACACAGATACATTCATACCTATCCATCTAGTCAATCATAATACATATGCGTTCTACAAATATGCTGTGCGATGTACTGAAATATAGGATTATGAGCAAACGAGGTTCGTAACTACTTTTTCAGTATATGCTGCACCTTACAATTTCTAATTAAATATTGTAACGAAAAGATCATTGGTAGATAAGCATCTTGTTTATCATATGTAGGTGATCACACAACAAATTTTTTTATTATAAATGCTTCACAATAATAGAGAGACATGACGAGTTAGGTAATGTTATAAGTTGAGAGGGAACAAAAAAAACTGTATTTCTAGTTCAAATGCTAGTTGCTAGTTTAGTACATGTATAAATGCATATATATACATATATACATGAGCATAAATATCTATATACATACATACTTCACGCACACATACACATATTTAGGCAATCATAATACAAATGTGTTCTGCAAAAATGTTGTGTGATGTATTGAAACAGGAAAATGAGGAAAGAAGATTCGTAACTACTTTTTCAGTATGTGCAGTAGCGTACAATTTCTAATTAAATGTTATAACGTCGAGATCATTGGTTGATAATCATCTTATTTATCATTTATGGGTGATCACACAGCAAATATACACTTTATTTATAAATGCTTTACAACAATAAAGTGAAATTGACGTGTCAGGGCAGTGTTACAAGTTGAGAGAGAAAAAATATGCGGGATTTATAGTTCATATGCTAGTTCCTAGTCCAGGGCACACATATCCCCGTATACGTGCACATAACGCGCCCACATACACAAGAAAGCATGTTTGCGAATATCAGCGTATGGGCGATCAAATCATAATACATACGCATACTACAAAACTGTTGTGTAGTGTGTTGGTATATAAACAATGAGCATAGGAGATTCGTTAGTACTTATTCAGTTTGTTCTGTAGCTAAGAATTTTTGTTTGAGACGCAAGATGACGAGTCATTTTGGTTTTAAATTTTCTCAGTGTTTGGGGTATGTTGATACTCTTGGATAGTTTGTTCCACTGTAAGGCACCTGATATTGACAGAGCCTTCTGTCCAATGTCTGATGAACGATAGTCGAATAAGACTTTGTTTCTGATCGGCTGTAGGTTGGTGACGGTGGGGGATGGAAACGTACTATCTCAGCATTGCTCTGAGGAAGATATAACGAGGAGAATACGTATTGGGTTTTGTGCGTGTGAAACCTTTCTTGAATAGGAGTCCAGCCTAGTTTATTAAGGAGAGGGGTTACGTGATCACATCTTTGGAAATTACCGTTGCATTCAACCTTGGCTGCGAAATTCATGCATTTTTATAGTCTCTTTCAAGGTATGAAGAAAATCTCCCCACACTAGGCTGCAATAGTCAATGCACGATAACACTAAAGATTAAATGGTCAATAATATGGATTTTTCGTCGAGCATACTCTTTATACGATGAAAATACATTAAATTTCCATAAATTTTGTTCCAAATTTTCTCAACGTGAGATTTGAAGAGCATGCTTCTATCAAAACAGATACCTAAATTTTAACTTTTTCTGAAGGCTTAATGTCATCAGTTCCTACTGCAAGAGTTAGATTGGGAGTTTTTTTACTGCATCTTTGGATACGAAAATAATGCATTGCGTTTTACAAGCATTTAGTTTGAGACCGTTTTGGTCGAACCATGATTTAACGCTCACCAGTAGAGTTTCGGCTTTAATTTGCGTCCGCGGTATTTCCGATACACACTTGTTATTGCAATTAAAGCCGTTAACTACTGTTACCTATTACGCTAAGAAACTCTTCTAAATAGCAAGTAATGAACTTGAACAAACCGTTACTTTAGCCCATGTACACAACGTGTTTTGCAGTCAGCTCACAACCTCATTCATGTGTGCATTCATAGGAAAAAAAAATTCTACACCATGCTCTCGTATTATCCAACAGACACTCGTTTTATCCACGAGGCACGTTTTATCCACGAGACACGTTTTATCCACGGGACACGTTTTATCCACGAGACGCGTTTTATCCACGAGACACTCGTTTTATCCAATAGACACTCGTTTTACCCAATAGGCACCCGATTTATCTAACAGACACTCGTTTTATTCAAAAGACACTCGTTTTATCCAACAGACACTCGTTTCATCCAATAGACACTCGTTTTATCCAGTAGACACTCGTTTAATCCAGTAGACACTCGTTTAATCCAACAGACACTCGTTTTATCCCATAGACACTCGTTTTATCCAACAGACACTCGTTTTATCCAGTAGACACTCGTTTTATCCAACAGACACTCGTTTTATCCGATAGACACTCGTTTTATCCAACAGACACTCGTTTTATCCAACAGACACACGTTTTCTCCAACAAACACTCGTTTTATCCAACAGATACCCGTTTTATCCAATGGACACTAGTTTTATCCATCAGACTCGTTTTTTGTCCAACAGACACTCGTTTTATCCAACAGATACTAGTTTTATCCAACACCAATTCGTTTTATCCAACAGACACTCGTTTTACCCAATAGGCACTCGTTTTCTCCAACAGATACCCGTTTTATTCAATGGACACTAGTTTTATCTATCAGACTCGTTTCTTTGTCCAACAGACACTCGTTTTATCCAACAGATACTAGTTTCATCCAACAGATACTCGTTTAAGCCAATAGACACTCATTTTATCCAACAGACACTCGTTTTAAACAACAGACACTCATTTTATCCAACAGACACTCGTTTTAAACAACAGACACTCGTTTTAAATACCAGACACTCATTCTATCCAAAAAACACTCGTTTTATCCAACAGACTCTTTTTAACCAATAGACACTCGTTTTCTACAACGAACACTCGTTTTATTTCACAGACACTCGTTTTATCCGACCCACTTTTTTTCCATCAAACACTCGTTTTCTCCAACAGGCATTCATTTTATCCATTAGACACTCGTTTAATCCATCAGACACTCGTTTTATCCAGCAGACACTCGTTTTCTTCAACAGATTTCATTTTATCGAATAGCTACTCGTTTTCTCCAAAAGAAACTCGTTTAATATAGTGCTCGCAGTGGTACAGTGGTTAAGGGATCGCCTTGCATGTTGGAGACGAGGGTTCGTATCCCAGCACTGGCGCGGCGATTTTCCCCGTTGGATATGAGGGAGAGCTCAAGCACAATACCCCACTCAACCCAGGTGTCGGAAATGGGTACCGGCTTCACGGGGGAACCGTCATGGTGTCCTATATATTGTGTTAGTTATAAGACATTTGAAAAACCAATGCTTAAGATCATATGTATCAGGCTTGATTGGAAATAAAGCATCCTAAGATGCCGATTTTTTTTTTTTATCAAACACACACTCGTTTTCTCTTACAGACATTCGTTTTATCCTACGAACTCACGTTTTATCCAACAGTCACTTGTTTTCCTCAACAGACATTCGTTTTTTCCAACAGACATTCGTTTTATCCAACGAACACACGTTTTATCCATAAGATACTCGCTTTATCCAACAAACACTCGTTTCAAACAACAAACACTCGTTTTATTCTACAAATCCTACAGATACTCGTTTTATTTACCAGACACCCGTTTTTTAAAAATGACACTCGTTTTATCCGATAGGCATTCGTTTTATCCAAAATACACTCGTTTTATCCATGAGACACGTTTTATCCACGAGACACGTTTTATCCGCGAGACACATTTTATCTACGAGACACGTTTTATCCACGAGACACGTTTTATCCACAAGACACTCGTTTTAACTACGAAACACTCGTTTTATCAAACAGACACTCGTTTTATCTAACAGAAACTCGTTTTATCGAACAGATACTAGTTTTTCTAACTGAAACTCATTTTGCCTAGAACTTAGATTTCCACCTTGTTCGCTTTCCCATCTTATTTGTATGAAATTTTTTAACCACTAAAGTTATTATCACTTGGAAACCATGTTAGCTGATTATGTCATTGTCGTCAAAATTTTTAAAAAACTTATTACCAGTTGTATATAAAATTTGTGAGAACGCCCTCAGCAATTTGTACGCACCAATGTTGTAATATTGAACTCTAGTATTATTCGCTCATGGAGTGAGTATGTCTGTGTGTAAGCACGAAATCGCGCTATATATTTTTTTCTTTTCTCTCACACTTCCTAGGCTAGTTTTTAGACAGGAATATCCCTTTAATTTTGACTCTGCATTTCGTGTTCAAGTTAAATATTACTTACTGCTTACTGTTTACTAAGTTTAAATGACTGATCACGCTGATGTATTCGATGAAATCGACCCAGATCTCAATCATTTGAACAGGCTATATCCAAACCTAAACGATTCTCAAGAGTGTAGGTATACTAATACATCAAAATTCAATGAAACCATCCGAATAACTCGCTATGATTTCTCACTCCTGTGTTGGAACTGTAGGTCACTGTATCCAAAAATGGAAGAGATACAATGTACTATTACTGAACTTAAGAAAGCCTAGCCGTGATTAGCTTCACCGAAAGCTGGCTGGAGGACTCAACCGAAGACATGATTCGATTTGAAAATTATCACAGTTACCATTCGCTACGAAAAAACAAGCGAGGCGGAGGCATCAGTACATAAACATCTAACCATATAGACTCGAGAATCATAGCAAGTGCAACCATGAATCGGAAACATGTAGAATCACTCTTCGTAGAACTGTCTAGAGATGGTAAACGAATTGTGCTTGGAACGGAGTCCTACAGCACGGTGTGCTACAGCCTGTCCTATATCCTTCCTGAATGAGCTCAATCGAATTATTTCTCAGTTCAACAGGTCTTTATACGACATAATCATATGCGGTGACTTCAATTATGATCTACTGAAACATGAAAGCTATGAACCAATCTCTAATTTCCTAAATGCCTTTCAGTCTAAATCTTTCCTTCTGATCATCACAAAGCCTACACGAATATCCTCAGAATCTGCCGCGCTGCACGACAATATCTTTATTACAGACCCAACTGATTTTTTTACTGAAATAATTACTTCTGACCTATCAGATCATTTTCCGCTTTTTCTTATTAAGAAAAATGTCTATATTGCTTGCACCGAACCACGGGCTGAAACCTATTCATATCGCAAAGTAAACGAATCAAATTTAGAAGAAATGTGCACCGTTCTAGAAGAATCAATACCAACATAGCACATCTCTCAACACAATAATGCAACGGGCATTGATGAAGCAGTAGTAAAGTTGACTGAAACTATAATAGTCGCATACAATCAGTGTTGCCCAATTGTAACTCGTACAGTTACCCCGAAAAATAAACAAAAGCCCTGGATTACTCGAGACATCGTGATAAATATGAAGAAACGTCAAGCGTACCTAACCCTCCTTTACGAAGGGCGAATGTCTAGAGAAACATATAACCGATTCAGAAACTTTGTGACAAACCAGATAAGAACATCAAAAAAGAGGTACTTAACGCTCAAGTTAACTCAATTTAAAGCTGACGTTAATTTAAAAGACTTGGCGCCTCCTTAACTCATGCTGTAAACCGAATAACGCCGATAAAAAAAAAATGAATATGTTGTTCAAGAAAATGTAAAATACCATGAAAAGAAAGAAATTGCTAATCTTTTTAACAATTTCTTCGTACACGTAGGGAAAACTATAGCTGATGGTATTCTAAGTGAACCTACTGATCACCTGGAATACATGGATCATCTTCGAGAACACAACTCCTTTTTCTTTACGCCTAACAACTCTTCCGATGTAATTGCGTGCATAAACAACTTGAAAAATAAATCGAGTGGGTTACGAACGTTTCTGACTAAATTACTTGAAATTATTGCAGATATTGTAGCCCCGCTGATAACAAATATTATTAACCAGTCTCTCTTCCTAGGCACTTTCCCGAACTCCCTCAAAGTTGCTAGAGTAACCCATATCTTTAAAAATGGTGAAAAAGCCTGTGTAAACAATTATCGACCTATCTCCGTGCTACCAATTATTAGCAAGGTATTCGAGAAAATTGTGTATAAAAAGTGTACTCTCATTTTGAACACAAATCATTTCTCTATGATAAACAAAACGGCTTTCGTTGTAAAAAATCAACAACACAGGCAAAATTTAAATCATTTACAATTCCTTTATTCTTATATAGATGAAGGAAAGCCTGTCTTCTCTGTATTTCTTGACTTTCGAAAAACATTCGATTGTGTGGACCAAAACATATTACTCTCGAATCCATTTTGTTATGGCATTCGAAGCATTGTTATGGCATTCATCAATCATGGGCAACTGCCCATGATTGGTTCAGATCATACCTAACAAATCGGAAGCAATACGTTGTCATTGACGACGCAAAATTGGACCCACTGACAATAAGCCATGGAGTTCCACAAGGATCTGTTATGGGCCTCTCATATGTCTGATTTTTATCGATGATATTATTAAATCTGCATCATTTTTTAAATTCATACTTTTTGCCGATGACAGTACGCTTTCTGCGGTCCTTCCAGACCAAAATCCCACTATGATCGCGGAGAGTATAAATAACGAACTCCATAAGGTTTCATTGTGGCTTAAAGCTTGTTATGTACTTAGGTACAAACTGTGAAATTCCACCACCAAAAGAGTGAACGGCTCACCACCAAAAGAGTGAACGGCGGAACGTGGACCTTGCGCCCGATCGGTTGGTAATAAGTCAACGAGAAACGCAAGCTCAGCATAGGGAAGGCGACAGAGAAAGTGCTCAACACCCTTCGACGGTTGAGCGCTGCCAACGATCCCAACGAATCTCCAGAAGCTGCAGCAGTCACTGCGGGTATTTAAGGATACGTTGACTGTTAGGTAGGATCATTATAGTACGAGAATTCCTCTTGTAAAGGTCTATTAGTGCCACCTTTTGACCTGTTAATTTAAAACTCAGCCGGCACTCTGAGTGAGAGTCTACGTAATCTCTGTGTAACTTCATATCGACAAATCCGATTTAACGTAATTACTAGACCTTTAATTCGTCACCATCGCTGCGTACTCCAAGTTAAGTTCTTTGGGATTGTCCATTATTTTATCATCCTCGATATTTGCTAGTTTCATCAATCTCTTGTCATAAGTGTGTTCACCCTTCGTTAAAACAGTAAATGTATGGCCGTACTAAGATTTGTGTTTAATATATCCTGCTGAAATAAACCGTAAATTTGAAGGTCAACCTTGAAACGACTGATGAAGTAGAAATAACTGTATAATTGATTTGAAAAGAAAAGAAGGCTACGACAAGCTAATAAAATAAGCCTTAATATCGATAAATCAAAATATATTACATTCTCATACAAGAAAAATATATCTCTCCCACGCATTGAAATTGGCGAAGGTGAAATCGAAGAAACCAACTCATGTAAATTTTTGGGCATCATAATAGATAAACATCTGACCTTCAAAGAGCACATCGCTCAAATTAGTTCTAAATTATCAAAATCCATCGGACTCCTAAATAAAGTAAAAAATTTCCTGCATGAATCAGCTTTACAAATGCTCTACCGAACGCTCATTTCAACATACTTGCAATACGGAATAGAAGCATGGCACGGAACTGATAAAAATGAAACAAATAAAATTTTTAATCTACAAAAAATAGCCATCAGAGTGGTAAAGAACCTAGAATATAATGCCCACACAAATGATTCATTCAAAAATTTACAAATACTCAAACTTTCGGATCTTACCAAAATCTCCATTTGTAATTTCATTTACAAAACATCAATAAATGATGGCGACAATTGCCTAAAATAATTATTAACTGCGCAAACTGGTCATCACGACCATTTAACCCGAAATAGAAGTAAATTCATGCTTCCTTATTATTCAAAAGACCGGTCGCAACACAGTATCCTCTTTGTTGGAACTAGAACTTGGAACTCAATACCTGAGGAGATCCGTGAAAGTAATTCTCACAAGGTATTCAAAAGAAATCTTGAGTCTCACATCCTTTCAGAATACTAGTCGTGTAAGATCACCAAGTCAAATCTTGCCTTCTACATGTCTGATCCTAATTATGTAATTTGCCACGGGTAATATCGCCGATCTTCTGTCTGCTCTTAAATCGTTTATCAAATATACTGTTGAATATAGTCCAAATGACCTATATTGTAAAATGAAGCATCAAATATCGAATTAATAATCTCATTGATCAGTCAAATGCGAAACCAGGTTAAGTGAATTAGGTTAAACTTTATTGTACACCTTAGAATAACGTGATGGTAGGATGCCCTAGAAGTCGCTGAACTTGTTCGGGCCCACAGGTAGCTAAACGTAAAATTGACCATTGTACTTGACTTTTAAGAAACATTCTACCTCTATAACACCTTTGGTAAATAAATTGTTTAAATTGTTTAAATTGTTTGTCCAATAAACATTCGCTTAGTCCAATAGATACTCATTTTATCCATTAGATACTCATTTTATCCAATAGATACTCATTTTATCCAATAGACACTCGTTTTCTCCAACACTCGTTTTATCCAATTGACACTCGTTTTTTTACAACACACTCGTTTTTTCGAACAGATACTCGTTTCAACCAACACACTCTCGTTTTATCCAATAGACAATCGTTTTATCCAAAAGACGCTCTATTTTTTCAACGAAAACTTGTTTTATCCCACACATTCATTTTCACCAACAGACATTCGTTTCATCCAACAAACACTCTTTTTTATCCAACAGGCAGTCATTTTATCCAATAGACACTAGTTTAATCCATCAGACATTTGTTTCATCGAACACAAACTCATTTTATCCAATATACACTCGTTTTATCCATCAGATACTCGTTTTATCCAATAGACACTCGTTTCAAATACCAGGCACTCGTTATATCCGACACACTCGTTTTATCCAATAAACACTAGTTTAAACCAATAGACACTCGTTATATCCGACACACTCGTTTTATCCAATAAACACTAGTTTAAACCAATAGACACTCGTTTTATCCAATAGACACTAGTTTTATCTAATAGACACTCGCTTTATCCAACGGGTACACGTTTAATCCAACAGATACTCGTTTTATCCAATAGACACTCGTTTTAATACCAGGCACTCGTTATATCCGACACACTCGTTTTATCCAATAAACACTAGTTTAAACCAAAGACACTCGTTTTATCCAATAGACACTCGTTTTATCCAATAGACACTAGTTTTATCTAATAGACACTCGTTTTATCTAACAGACACTCGTTTTATTTAACAGACACTCGTTTTATTTAACAGATACTCGTCCTATCGAACAGATACTAGTTTTTCCAACAGAAACTCTTTTTATCCAATAAACATTCGCTTTATCCAATAGATACTCGTTTTATCCAATAGACACTCGTTTTCTCCTACAGACACTCGTTTCTCTGACAGACACTGATTTTACAACAGACACTCGTCTTATCCAACAGATAATTGTTTTATCTAATACGTACTCGTTTTATCCAATAGACACTCGTTTTTTCCGACACTAGTTTTATCCAATAGACACTCGTTTTATCCAACAAACACTCGTTTTATCCAACAGACATTCGTTTTATTCATCAGACACTCGTTTTATCCATCAGACACTCTTTTTTTGTCCAACAGACACTCGTTTTATCCAATAGACACTCGTTTTATCCAACAGATCCCCGTTTTATCCAGTCGACACTCATTTTCTTCAACAGACACTCGTTTTATCCCACAGATACTAGATTTATCCAACACCAATTCGTTTTATCCAACAGACACTCGATTTATCCAACGGACACTTGTTTCATCCAGCAGGCAGTCATTTCATCCATTAGACACTAGTTTAATCCATCAGACACTTGTTTTATCGAACAGATACTCGTTTTATCAAACACACTCGTTTTATCCAATAGACATTCGTTTCATCCAACAGACACTCGTTTTCTCCAACAGACACTCGTTTCATTCAACAGATACTCTTTTTATCCAACAGATACTCGTTTGATCCAACACACACTCGTTTTATCCAATAGACACTCGT
>JACJUY010009256.1:0-21878 GCA_014220935.1 Platorchestia sp. MABIK | reverse complement strand
ATGTAACACATAAAATATGATGACGGCATCTTCGTCGCAAGCTTTAATTACTCCTCCACTTCCACAGGCAATAAAGATGTATGGTGTAAATTCTTCCACGCTTTCTCGGTCCTCATGAAATACATTCTCATATCCACTTGGAGGTCCGACAGGCGGCAGGATTTCCGCTAGCAAATCGACAATGGAGGAGAGCTCCTTATTAGGGTTTTCACTTTTAATTAATTTATTTCCAGCGTTCATAAATTTTCGTACGAAATTTTCGTGGGAATCATGATAACTACTGTCGAGCAACATTTTGATTTTCAAGTTAGGCGTCGATACGTGTCAACGATGGGGATAAATGATTTATAAAATTTGAACACCTCTGAGCTTTTCTCAAATATTTCGACGCCCAAAATTGAACCGATGAATTCTTCCCGACGAGAACGGAAGGCAGTTCTGTTCAAGAAATTATTTCTTCAAATATGTCGAGGAAAAGTTCCGTTGACTTGGAGGCACGTGGCTGGTCCTTGCTGAGCTTGAACTCGCTCTCTATTAGAAGATCTAAGACGAACTACTTGCTGTGAGGTAGGGCATCTCTTTTATACATGCGAATGGACCAAAAAAATGAGTTTCTTTGTCTCAGGACCATTTCAAATTCGGAGACGTAATCGTTTTTGAGATGCTTATTGGTCTCCAGCGGAAGACAATGATTCTTTCGGAAATTAAACTCGCCCTCATGATTACGTGGTTATCAATGCTTTAGAACATCGTTTAAGAGGGAAATTATGAAAGGTAATAGTTGAACAACTTATTTAATGAATTTATTTCTCTACTGTTTTCATTTATCACTGAACTCTTCTTTTTTAACTTCTCTTCCATTGCTGACAATTAAACTTAAAACGTAGAGAAAATTAATGAACAGAATTTTTTTTAAGCTTCGTCTACGATCTGCCACATGCGTTCCGCTCTCAACGTAACCAAAAAAATGGTTTATGAAAACGTCTCTGAAAATTATTCCCCTCTACGAGCACTTTCAAAATCTGAACCTTCCGATCGATGGCGCTGCCCTGCCAATAGTTTACACAGAACTTGTGAAGATAATATATTTTAAATTATAAATGAGAAAACCGTGCCTTCCATGCCAGCAGCCAGCGATCACAGAACTGATACCAATAATGGTCTTGGATGGTCGACAGCAGCCTTCCTATCTGACCTTGAAAACTAGGTGTAAACGTCGCTTTTGTCTAGATTTTACTCACATTGACCCAAAATTATTACTCGTGATTGGTGAAGTTTAATTTAAATCTTTGGTTTAACAATGTCCCCATATTAATTCAAATCACACGGCAACGCACTCGAATTAAATCAATCCATCGTAAGTTGAAGTGCTAACCACTATATTTAGCTATAGTGATTTTCAACTCATTGCGAATATCAGATGTCAGTTTATTTATTTAATTCACTGTGTGATTGTTTTGAAACATGACTTGCATTTTTTATGTCCTTGTTATAATTCGAGAAGATGGTGCAAATATTTGTCAATCAGTATGGAAGAAATGGATATAAAAATGATTTAATTTGACATGCGATAAAAAAGCGGTACTACATTTATTTCAAGTTTGACAGATAAAAATCTTGAAAGTAAATAAATTGGAAGGATCCGAGGCTTGGTCGTTTATTCAACGTGCCAAGCAGTCCTTGTGAGTTTACAGAAAGCAAATTTCCGTACACCATGAAATTTATTTCTTAAAATGTTTCCTCAATTATAAAAGAATATCATTATTACGAACGATTATTTTATAGAAATGCATCATGACCAAATATAGATTGGTATACGAATCACAAAGCATAGGTTAAAATCAAAGCTGAGTTTTCTGTGTACGCTAGGACAAAAATGTACTCGTGCAAAACAAATGAAAATTAAGCATGTTGTTCGTTAATTTCTTGTCAATCTAACTCTTAAGAAAAAAATCGTTTCTTTAATTATCTATCAATGTTATCATTTCATCTTTTTTCATTACCATTTTTGAAACTTAATAGCGTAGCCACCGTTCTTTACAGCACTAATTAGACGTTTTATCTGGTTTTAATCCGTGCTTACCGAGGTTTTTGTTTAGATCACATGACGGTCTCCTTTTCATATCTGCCAGCAGTTCAGGAATTAGATTAAGAGCTCTCTACTGTTGTTGAATTTTCCAGGTCAAGCCACAAAATTTGAATTGGCTTCAGTGTAAGGGTGGACTGGCCATTCAGCGTATTGACAACGTTTCTAATAAGCCATTATTTAAAAAACGGACTTTTTGAGAATTTGATTCCATTTTGCCTATTTTAGACTGATAACGGAACAGAAATTTAACAATGAAAGGCTGAAATGCGATTGTCACTGGTAAAATAGTTACTGTGGGCCATATATTGAAGTTTGATCTAGAAAAAAACACGTACAAGTAAAAGGTATTTAAAAATTTTTAAAAACGATGATTACATTGGACGGAAATTTATCTCAGAATTATTGTCTTGATTCTTATTTTTTATCCTCGGAATACGGAGACGGACGTATTATGCAGATGTTTGTGCAAGGGAGCTTGTGTATAATTTTCTGCGCAAACTGTTCTTAGCATCTAACATTTATAACAACTATTTTATGAAAACTCCTGCGAACTTTTGCATGCGTGATAAATAAACAGGTAGGATATAGACAAAATATTTGTAATTTTTGAATCGACTTCGGCCTATAAAAGATAAAACATTCCAAGGTTTAAGCTCATCGTGAGCAAAAGTTCATTTATCTTGGATTCCCATGGTGCATGCAGATGAAATGAAACAGGTACATGTTGACAGCATTGCTGTCAATTGAATATAAATCTTGAGGACGCTTATTTTCGATGAAAAAATTCTTAGTAAAAAATAATTTTAATTTTAAATTTCAGAAAACGTTCAAAAGTTTTTTGTTAGAGAGTCAGTATCTTAAGTCATTAAGTCAATCATAGCTATTGACGTCATTTGGTCCTGCCAACTTCGCATGCCTAACACATCGAAACCGAGGCAGTGAAATGGCAAACAAATCTGAGGAAAATCTTCAGAAAATGGTGTTACCTGAAACTCCACGCTAAAAATAACAAGAAGGAGCAAAAAAATAAATGATAAGCCGTCGGTCTTTTAAAAGCTCACTTAACATTTCATATCAGAATGATGTCGTTTAGCACACCAGTAAAAAAAAAATTAACACTATCATCGTGACATCAGCGAATGCAATCACCCCTATCTGAGCTGATAAAAACGTTTTCATCGATCAAAACGTAAAACCTGAAAGGCTTAAGATTTTTGCTGTACACGAGCATTTGCAGGCAAGACCTGAGATTTTGGGGATTAGTGAAACACATTGGTTTCTTCCTGTCAAACAGCTCTTTATTTAATTAAACCCATTTCTAATGTATAACATCGAATGACATAAAAAAGGAGAGGACGAGTGAAATAGAATGTCATGCATTTTCTCCATTTAACATTATTACTAGTGAGAATTCTTAAGTACACGAATCAATGTGTGAGAAAAATTGATATATTTAGAACAGACTTAGACTTGGAACATGTTCCTCCAGCCTAGGACGAGAAACGCTGAAACCACACAATGGTGACAAGCATCAATTAGATAAATTCTTGTCTTCTGTGACAGGTTCAGAAATGGCTTCTCTAATTCCACTATTTGAAAGCTCTGGAACTAATTAATTTCATCCTCTCAAGAGAAGAAACAGCTTTGTTTTGAAACTTTTCCACCAGTGCGAGCTGCAGCTCAAATTACCTGAGAAGCGCCAGCCAAACACACACGTGGCTGTGCTTGTAGGCGTGGGTCTGCTGCTCAGGCACTAATTTTCTTCCTCCGGCCACCACTTTTTTATGACTGCTTTCCATTCCTTCCAGTCGGTGAAATTCGGCGAATGAAATTTTGGGAATTTTCTTTGGGAATGGCCAAATTTGTTGACTTTAGGAGATTAAAGCATTTAATTGGATAAGATGCTATAAATTTATCATCGCTTAATGACCGCCTTGTCCAATAGAAATTGCTGTGTTGAAATACAGAAACTGGAATTCTTGGAAAAATCGTTTGTAATAACTTTCTTAAATACACACATTGGTGTTGGAAATGAATGTCTGAGAGAATTTTGGTTCACCTCACATTATTTTTTTGTTGGTTTTAATTATCCGAGTATAATATATTTTTCACCAAATGTTTTCAGAACAAAATTAGAGAATTACTGTTGTTTTTCAAGCCAATCAGAAATGCCGGCGATTCTTTTACAAAATTTTAAACAAAAACTCGAACAAAATTTTCGAACAAAACTCGATACAGTTTTGGTCCAGTATACAAATTCAGCTCGAGCGCGGCATTTTTATGTATTATTTCATGAATTACGAGCATGCGTCAAGACGTTCCAAAAAGTAAGTTAATCTTCAAACTGTGTTAAGAACGGCGATGTTATTTATATAAATTTAACCCGTTGCTTTCCCTTTCAGTTAATTTTCGAGCTAAAATGTTTGTAATTTGTTTGAAAATGCTTTGAAGAAAAAATACTTCCGAATGTATCACACGGTCGTAGCAGGCGGAAAAAAGTCCCCCAGTCTATTTTGCTTCCCTGGTCTTGTTTTTTCGTTCAAAATTCTCAACTTATGCCTGGGTCCAATGTTTATTTTTTAAACCAAACACCAGTTTTCTATTAAAATATTATTTAGAACCCCTTCCCAGAGGATTTTGGTGAGAAAAAAATGTACAAAAACACGAAAATCAGCAGGTAAATTTTAATCTGGCCGCACAGGCGCCTGATATGGCGTCAATGAAGGATCCGCGATATTATCTCTCCTCTGTCGAGTCTTCAAGCCAATAAGCAGCGTGTCCAACAAGGGAAAAGGTTCGACGAAAGTACCGACCGGTAGTGATCATAACGCCCACATCTCTACCGAGCATTTCTTGCGTGACTAAAGCTGATGTGTCATGCCCAGAATTGGATAATTAAGTATGGAAAATCTTAGTGCTTTTTTCTCCACGTGAATGAACCAAAAGAACTTACGAGTTTCTCCTGAGTAATACCCACCTGCGAGCCAACTCAAGGCTGCACACGCTTTACATCTATTTCCTCACATCTCTTCAAAAGTTCTTTCGAAAAGGTTCGTTGTTGTAACATTTCCGAAAAATTTTCTTGGGAAACAAACTTTCTTTGGATGCACCTCCTTTAATAAGTCCCGTTCGAGAAGTTTCTGACAAGTTTATTTGAAAAAAATGTTCTCGAAAAGGGAATTTTTGATACATTTTAAACAATTATTTCGAAACGTTTCTTCTCTTAAGTTTTCAAATGTTTCACCTGAACTTTTCTTCTAACGTTTTTCAACCAGTTCCATCCAATCTGCTTTTTCATCAGTTTCTCCCGTCAGTTCTTTTCGGAAAGTTTTTTGAGACAGATCAATTTAGTAAGACGAAAAAGAAGGAATTACGAGTAAAACATTTTATCTCAACATAGGATATCATGGACTAACAATTTTTCAGATAAGCATTTTTACGCATTTGCCAAATTCAACTTCTTGGCTGAAAAATTGAACCCGGCAGTGAAGTGAACTACTAGGGACTTAGATACAACTTAATGGTTTTAGCCACGTGAGCCACAATGATTTTTTCACAATGACTCACGATAACCACAGCACCAGCAATAATGACTAGATTCAAAGAAGAAAACATTTAAGGACACTTAAGGCCCAAAACTTCAGCCCTGTGAATATAGTTGGTGCTTTGAGCAAGCTACCAGACAACATCGTTTCCGCCGGTGCAGTGGATTTGTTCTTTTAAATCTTCTCGAGCATTACTTTGTGAATAGTTACACATTCTGATAGGCATGTCTACCTGAATTGTGAATATACAAAACATGCATTCGTTATTTATTAGGTAACATCCAAGTATTTACGATACATTTGGTAGTATTTCACCCGGAAATAGAGTGAACGTACAGCGAACGAAAAAAATTGAGCATCTCAAATATTACCATCAAAACGAAAAAACTATCACATCATGGGCCCCACATCTGAGAAATGGCGTTCTCGTGTGTTGAAACTGATGTGCTGAGGCGTATGCATCAACATGAGGCGTGTGATTGCACATTAGGCGTGTGCGAGTAATTGTGTAATTAAATTTCCTGATTTAACATGATGAACAGCTAATATCTCAAAAACCAGGATTTTTTCGGAAAATTTCATAGAAGAAGAGTTTTTATTTAACCATTTTCTACTTGGTGTGCAATTTTGGACCTCTTGTTATGAAACACCCTGCATACACATATATATTTGTTTACATATTGTAATTATAATTCACGCACATATATGTATATATGTATTATGTATATGTATTTGTACACATATAAATTTATAATACACATGTTAGTTTATGTATTTTTTTCGCTGTCTGTGAGGCATGGTACAATTTGAATCTATTAAACCACCTATTAATATCAGCGAACTCAATTTAATTGCATCTCAATCAGTAGGCGCTGTAAAAGGCGGATTGTAGTTAAGAATCATGAAAGACCAGTGAGAGTGACTTCCCCCTGACGGGTTGAAATACTTTTTTGATGAAATTCAGTTGAGCGTTCTCCTCTTATTCATACGTGCACCTAACTGTTGTTTGATGATAAATAACTACACGAAACATTTAGTAATTGACCTGCCACTGTCGTGTTTTTTTCAACTTTATCATTTGTGCAACGTTATTGGGGAACAAATTCTGTTCTGTGCCAAGCACCCGATATGTTTAGGTGTGAGACACATAGCGCAAAACGTCGTGGTAACTATACGCATGAAACCCATATTCATCAGACGCGAGAAGTGCCTGTGTCCAGCTTCAAGGGACGATCGTGTGGAGCCGGCGAATAAAGAAAGAAAGAAAGAAAGAAAAGAAAACAGTTTAATTTCTATAGTTTGAACATGAAATATATGACTGATTTTTAAGATGTACTTACATTAAGATTTTTAGTTGGTAAGCATGCATAGATTTATAATAGATGAAAAAATTTTTAATCGAAAAAATGCTTCTGTTAGACCTCACCAACATTGAAATTAGAGCTAATATTTTTTCTACAACGAGGTAACCACCAATTTTATTTCCAAAGTTCCAGGCAAGCGTGTTGGAACCGAGGTAAAGATAAAGAACAGAAGTTCAACTATTTTCCTCAGAGAAAATTCTTCGGCAACAGGGCACTTTGCAGATCGCTCAAAAAGGATTACTGTAAGCGAAACGTCGCGAACGCTAAAGTGCCAATACGTCAATACAGACCAAGACTCACAGACAACACAAGAAATACCAAGACTCGATGACAAAATCATAAACAAAAAGAATCGATGTAACCGAATAATCAACAATATTTAATGCGCAATTTTATCTAGATACTTTCAAGGCCGGTTGATTACTCAACATAATGTAGAGGCCGCTGCCGTTTGCATTTCAAAGCAGAAATGAATTCGTGTAGACCTAAATCTTTGTGTGGTGCTAACTGCAGCGCAGCTGGGCAAGGCTTGATTTTGATCCATTTCGCGCTCTTTTGTTCTGCTCTTCCCAGCAGCTGCGTCGCCGCACTGATACCTCACGTGCGTCGCGTCCGGATCACTTAATACTGATCACGCTGACGCCTCGTGACGCTCATAAATTACTGATCCCTCTGATATCTTATGGGACTCATACAATACTGATCCCACTGATGTCTCATGGGACTCATAAAATACTGATCCCACTGATGTCTCATAGGACTCATACAATACTGATCCCTCTGATATCTCGTGGGACTCATACAATACTGATCCCACTGATGTCTCATGGGACTCATAAAATACTGATCCCACTGATGTCTCATGGGACTCATACAATACTGATCCCACTGATGTCTCATGGGACTCATACATCACTGATCCCTCTGATATCTCGTGGGACTCATACAATACTGATCCCACTGATGTCTCATGGGACTCATACAATACTGATCCCTCTGATATCTCGTGGGACTAATACAATACTGATCACACTGATATCTCGTGGGACTCATACAATACTGATCCCACTGATATCTCGTGGGACTCATACAATACTGATCCCTCTGATATCTCGTGGGACTCATACAATACTGATCCCTCTGATATCTCGTGGGACTCATACAATACTGATCCCTCTGATATCTCATGAGACTCATACAATACTGATCACACTGATATCTCGTGGGACTCATACATTACTGATCCCACTGACGCCTCGTGACGCTCATAAATTACTGATCCCTCTGATGTCTCGTGGGACTCATACAATACTGATCACACTGATGTCTCGTGAGACTCATACAATACTGATCCCACTGAAGTCTCGTGGGACTCATACAATACTGATCACACGGATGTCTCGTGGGACTCATACAATACTGATCCCACTGATGTCCCGTGGGACTCACACAATACTGATCCCACTGATGTCTCGTGAAGCTCATACAATACTGATCCCACTGATGTCTCGTAAAGCTCATACATTACTGATCCAACTGATGTCTCGTGTGACTCACACAATACTGATGTCTCGTGGGACTCATACAATACTGATCCCACTGATGTCTCGTGAAGCTCATACAATACTGATCCAACTGATGTCTCGTGGGACTCATACAATACTGATCACACTGATGTCTCGTGAAGCTCATACATTACTGATCCCACTGATGTCTCGTGGGACTCATACAACACTGATCACGCTGACGCCTCGTGGGGCTCATACAACACTGATCACACTGACGCCTTGTAAAGATCAAACAACCCGTTCAACAAAATCTTGAATATCTCATTTCTTGCAACGTAAAAATAGAATGACATGAGTCACGCACATGATTTTTTGTATACAATAAACAACTCAACAAGTTCAAGAATATAAAAAAAAATCCCACAGGGTTTGGAGTTTGAAAAGCGGGTTGATTACAGTTTAACCTTCTTTGGTTCAACCTTATCCCTTAACTTTAATCCTCATCAAGTTTTTAATTTGAAATTGTATGCTCATGTATAGCATCATATCCGCTTAGAGGTGCACAAGATGGAATATACATAGTTAAGATGGTTTAGAACATGAAGATGAGGTGAGACCAAAAAACAGAATTTTTTCGGACCATCAGTATTATTCGTATAGCAAAGTGTATTTATTCAGGTATCGTAATAAAAGCGTAGCAAGCATCAAAATTTGACTTAACCAGAAACAATACAAAAACGTCAGGGTTGACTCGACTTCAATGAGAAATGAGAATTTGATGGTGTCTTAAGAGGCTTTCAAATGACAAATGTCCGAGGCCGGAGTGACAAGTTCAGAAAACCAATGCCTCCTCAGGTGCTTCAAACCCGTGATTCCGGAACTAATGAAACCGAGCCCAGTAGGTCAGGAGGCTGCATTGTTTCTAAACTCGCCGACGTGTATGATCTCGGGACGGAATTCAGTGGAACAATCTTCACAACAAATGATGGACAGACACTCGTGTCCATACCCGATCATTTCTGCATACGTCATCTTCTGAACCAACTCCTAGCCTTGCTTCTGCTCCTGTCTCTAATGAAACTGTTTTCACCAGGTTTGAATTCTGCTATTTGAAAATATCTTCGTCAAAAGGAGTAATCGGAATCGGTAATGAAAAATTGATATTCAGTACAAGGCTCCATGTTACCTGTCTAAGACATTCACTGACCACTTGCGGCCAATCAGAAGCCAATGTGTATAATTTCCGGTTCAATGGATGAACTTGTCATACAATCAACTCCGTGAAGTATGTTCAATGAGAAATTTTGCGTTTAAAAATTCATTATAAAATATAGTTTATGCAAGACATCGATAACCTTCAAAAAACGTTCTAACGTTTAAGCGCTCACCATGGTTTCCTCGTAAACAAATGGAAAATTATTTTATTTTCTCGGCCTTTTTTCTACTAAATATTTTTGAATCTTTCCAAAATGTTTTTCTTCCTTGGCTAACGCTGCTTAAATGTGCGTAGAGACCATCTAAAAGCAGATCATATTAATATAATATGTATACACTGCTACGCAGTTTTCGAGTACATTTAAAGTACTTTTTATACATTGACAGACTTGACGAAAAGTGGAAGGAAAACATGGCTTCTTGCTCTACGTAGTTACATCAAAATGTGACGATTCATCTCTCATGCCAACACTGAAGATATAATTTTAGATTATGATACGTTTGCAAATGAAAATTTTCGTGTACGTCAGTTGAGCGTCTTAGAAGCTAGGCATTATTTGCTAATAATTCGTGTTTGATAAAAGAATGCATTTGTGGGGCAAACCTGGGCAACTTGCAAAAATAACTCTGAATGCCAAGAAGTGAATAAATATAAATTGCCGTTAGCTGACAATAAATGTCAAACTTTAAAATGAATTCCTGCAAAAACATAGAACTACACAAGAAAATACTATATACGAAGTAGATTTTCTCGCACACAGTTGAGGGAGAAGAGCCTTTGCTATCGCTACTTTAAAGCAAAAAAAAAAACCTTCGTTGCTCTGTTGACTGTATAATATTCTCTCATTACCCAAATATTGCCTAAGCTTCGTTGTCAGCAAACCTACCCTTTGACATCAGACTTACTATGCTCGAAAAATCTGGCCCTTGGTAACCAACACAGCAAGTCTGGAATTAGTGAGAAAGACGTTAAAGTGAATCATTCATGTTTTATTTAAAAAGTCCCTCAAAGTTTTGAATTTATGATGTGCATCTCAGCAAGTTATTTACAATGGCGCTAACTTTAACAAATTATTCACAGTGGCCTGCCACGAGCTGTCAATTTACCTGATGATCACTGAGATTCCAAAGAATCTAAATCTCACTTTTCGCTGGGCGTCTCAATCTGGTTTAAAGTTGCGTGCTAGGGAGCAGTAGAGCATTTTGGAACACGAAAAGACGAAGAGGAAACGAAGATACGATGAGTAATGTGTTTTAAGACACACAGAACTATACAAATTCTGCAAAATGTCGCAAGAGTTGAGATGGCCTAATGGGTGATCAATTTCAGTGATTGGTCCGTAGGAAACTGTCACGACAGAGTGGTTAGTCCTTGACCATCTGCTGCAGCCTCCCATTGTTGTAAGAGGTCAGGGAGCGTGTGCCATGTGTCTCGCTTCGTACGACAATGAGCTTGCATATTACGAGACTGCACTGGCGTGTTACGAGACTGCACTGGCATGTTGCGAGACTGCACTGGCGTGTTGCGAGACTGCACTGGCGTGTTGCGAGACTGCACTGGCGTGTTGCAAGACTGCACTGGCGTGTTGCGAGACTGCACTGGCGTGTTGCGAGACTGCACTAGCATGTAGCGAGACTGCACTGGCATGTTGCGAGACTGCACTGGCGTGTTCAAAGACTGCACTGGCGTGTTCCAAGACTGCACTGGCATGTTGCGAGACTGCACTGGCATGGTTTGCACAAGCACGTTGCTATGGGGATGCTCACCGAACTTTCCGTGTCCAGCAAGGGACTGGAGTCATCCCACTCTTTCAGCCCCAGAGTCGTCTGCCTCTTCCGCCCTCATTGGATGAGCATTACATTCTGTTTTGATTGCCTGTGTTATCTGTGCAATGCCCACGTAAACAGTTGTGATTTTGTAGCCTGCCCCTCATTTTGAATTTTTATTAAACTCGTTCGTGATTAAATTTAAATTTTTAATGGCTGAGTAGAATTTAGCGCTAAGCCTCTAGTAGTGAGAGATTGGTTGATAGGTGGTAATTTATTCGTGGTGAGTCCTGTAAAATCAAATTTTTATCATCCATAATAACGCTCAGTTAGCTAGAATGAGAATAGGTGGAATAACTTTACGGGGTAATGAAATAATGAATGTTGAGTTTGAAAGCTTTGAACTGTTCAATTTGTTATTGTTGAATAGTAATATTGTGTTTATTATGCTCATAAGTTTCTGTATTTTGTTGTGCAGGTTGTATAGTCAGTATCTCGCTAAATTTACTATAAGTTTGACTTTTTCCGTGGGTTCAAGAAAAATTTTTTAATCCACAAAGCGAAAATAATTAAGTGGAGGCATGGGATGGCTATTTGCTAGGAGGCCAGCATTACTTGAATTATTGTAAGCCTAAGTGAAATTTAAAATTGACACATCCCTGAGGATTTCATCGCTACGTAAAAATCTAGTTAAAACGATATATATAATTTACAATAATATCACGAGACACACATTAATTCTACGTGTGATAAACTCATCACCTTTACAAATATTCTGTGCATTTTCTACATGTGGTGTTGCGACCCGATTTATGGGCTGCCATTATTGAGCCGATGAACCCGTAATTTTAAGTCAATCTCGTTACCCTTTTTCTCATCGAACTTCTTTTTGCATATTTCATGTTACTCTGATCAAGAAATTAAGTAAGGAATTGTGCTAACAGTATACGAGTACAATTGGAAACACAGGACGTAAAATATTGTCATTATCAATCAACACATGATGTGAACCATATATTAAGTCGGAGCGGGGATTTTTCAAAATATGTCATCATATATAGCAGTTATCACTGGTTTTGAATTCGTATCCGTACTTATCTCAAACAAAACATTTAGTTAAGATGCAAAAATCGGAAGATTTATCGCTAAAAAAAACCTGCCAACCTCTGCAATCATTGAGGAAGTGTAAAGAGTGACGTTTGGCCGCCCAACAGAGCGTACGCACTTTCAGAACACTCAGCTTGAATGGGTATACATGACTGAATTCACTTCTTCAGACATAGGAAATGAAAGAGACATGGGGGCCTTGAGGTGAATCTCGTCAGTGTTGACAGTGTGAATATTGGAATATTGACGTTGAAATGTCCTCACGACTGAAGGATCACAGAACAAATACTCCAATTCTGTCTGCAATTTCAGTCCCATTCAATTCATTAGAAAATCAATTGTCCCGAGTAAATTTTACGCTATTGAATCTGTTATTTTAGCCGCTCTATGCAGAAGCTATATTTGCGCGGCCATTATCATAAATGTCCCGGGGATTTGCGAAACTGGGGGCTCATGTGATGATTGAGAGTACGTACGAGATGTCTTGAATGTGTCCTTTAATAATTTTCCAGTTTAATAGTGGCCAGTGATGAATGTTTTAATTGGCGGAAGGCACACCGTAGAAATTTAATGCATTCTACTTAATCAGCCTTACGGAAGAGTAACGAACTTCGCAGCTGCGTCCATTTACTAGAGTTGTTTCTTTATCTACTAAAAAAGCACCTTCATTGATCACTCAATCATTGTAATCGGCCTCAGAACTGATTTTTCAGCTTCGTAGCCCATGGAGAGGAAGTGAGTCAGTAAAGTGCAAGCTTGACTGAGTAGAAGACAGTGCCCCCTCTAACCTCTTGTGCCCGTCGTTTGCTGTAATGGCCACAGTGACTGCGCATTGAAAAATTGGATTTTTTAGCATAATCTTTTAGGAAAAATAAGGCCATTGATGAGACACAAGGGATGGTCATGATCCGACGTCGCTAGAACTGAAAGCGAAGAATCCTGAAAACATTCTTTTGAAAACCGTTGTTACTTCGAAGGATCCTATGCCCTAGTTGTTGATCGCTTTATTTTTGTTATGATGATGGCAGTCATGAAAGTTCTTCAAAGAAATGGAAAATATGACACTCATGTGGTACCATTAGCACCTGTATCCTACCTGGGCATTAGGGGAAGGTAACTAACGACCATTTCTAAGAAGTTTTATACGAAGGCCTGCTACACATTCAATCTCACTGTACGTGTCTCTTGCATTATGTCATCACATCAGTTCTTGCTCCAATAATCTGGAACGGGTTACCAACATCCGTTTTCAAAATTCGAAATAATTTCATGAATTTTGCTACGCAGGACAAACAAATTTCCTAGATGTTGTTTCAACCTCATCACCAGATTCATTTTTATTCAAAATATTAATTATCAGCTTTATTTGGGCTCACAAAAAAACTAAGGCTGTTAGACTTTAAAACAAATTCTAATTTGTACCTGCTCAGATATGAAGAGCTGAAAATTTTACATCCGAGCATGTGTTTGAATGTTGTTGATGGCTTAGAAATAATGGAGTTTATCTCTAATAAGAAATAATAAAACCATAATAATAAGAAATAATATGAGTTTAAGGAGAAAAGTTTTATTCCCTTGCTCTAAAACCTTGAATAAAGATCGTAGCATCATTGTTGTGTCCTGTTTGGCAAGTGGAAGAGTACGCTGTCTTATTGAAAAGGTAAAGGATTGTTTTTAAAATGATTGATGAGAATGACTTTCTGAAACCTTAGAGCCAAAGTTTGTTCAATGTTTAATGTGTTCTTCACATTTGCTCCCTAATTGTTGAACAAAAATAGATTGAGATTTCCATGTTTTAAAAACAGCAGCAAGCGCCATCGACGAGGAGAATTTTTGATGTTTAAAAACTATGCTCAAGAAGTCTAGTAAATCATAGCACTCTCTCATTCTGGTGATTGAACTTCATTTCAACATATGGAATAATTTATCTGTGTTAAAGGATGATGTTACAGTGTCAGGGTACCCTCTTTTCATTTATTACGAAGAACATTTGCTGTGGCTAGTAGCGTTCTATGAGTTTCGAAGATTTTTCTGTTGCTCGAAAAGTGACGAGTTCATATTTTTTCCTCGTAAGCTTCCTTGTGAATTTTTTACCCTCATATATTTCCGCAGATAACTCACACATTCACTGCTTTCAGTTTTCTTCCGTTCTTTGCTCTAACGGCTTTGACAATTTAGGGGGCGATTGAACCAATAAAATTTTTACTCTGCAAAAAAGAGCTATCAGAGCGGTAAAGAACCTAAAATATAACGCTCACACAAATGATTCATTTAAAAATTTACAAATACTTAAGCTTTCGGATCTCTACAATATCTCCGTTTGCAATTTCATTTACAAAACACCAAGAAATGATGGCGATAATAGCCTACAACAATTATTAACTGCGCAAACCGCTCATCACGACCATTTAACGCGAAATAGAGGTAAATTCTTACTTCCTTATTATTCAAAGGCCCGATCGCAACACAGTATCCTCTTCGTTGGAACTAAAACTTGGAACTCAATACCTGCGGAGATCCGTGAAAGTAATTCTTACTAAGTATTCAAAAGACATCTTGAATCTCACTTCCTATCAAAATACTAGTCGTGTGAGACCATCAAGTCACATCATGCCTCATACATGTCTGGTCCAAATAATGTGATTTACCATAGGTAACATAACCGATCTTCAGTCTGTTCATAACCGTTTTATCGAATATATTACTTCTTAAATAAAGCCGATTTGACCTATATTGTAAAATACAGCATTAAATGTCAATTATCACAGTGATCAGTCTATTGCGAAACTAGGTTAAGTGAACTAGGTTAAACATTATTGTACACCTTAGAATAATGTGATGGTAGGATGCCCTAGAAGTCGCTGAACTTGTTCGGGCCCACAGGTAGCTATACTCTAGTTTGACCATTGTACTAGTCTTAAGAATCATTCTACCTCTGTATCACCTGTGGTAAATAAATTGTTTAAATTGTTTAAAAAAAAAAGTCGAGAGCGACCACATCGGGGACGGCCATCAGTGCGTCCAAGGATGACTAAGATTACAAAACGAAGTGAGGTGACTGTAGATTTCAGCACCTTCGGCAACATGATAATCTGTGTTTTTGTTGACGTGAGCGGTACTGCTCAAGAACTGGACTTGTCGCTCATTTTGCCATCCATTCTAAGCCTGAAAATAGAATTCTACAAATTTCTGGACAGTTCTGTTCGTGAGCATGAATAAAAAAGGAATTTGATTACCATGTATATGTATATTGAAAGTCAGACCATGAACGTCATCCGTTTATTTTAGATGTACAGTTCCCACCGAGATATTCGCAACCATAGTTTTGAACTCTGAACCTAGTTCCTTAGCTTGAATGATTCTTTCTTTAAGAAAAGAGCTCCAGCACGCGCGCATACTTCGAATACAACGACTCCTATTGAGATGAATTAACTAAATAAACAAAATACACTTCCAGCACAACTATTAAGCAGAGTGGTGAAAACTTACTCACAAGGACAAAGAGTAGCCCTAAACTCAAGACACGATTAATGAAAGGTTAGTTTCCCTAGAGGTTGCATCCTAGCACCCTAAATCTAAGAAGTAAAAAAAAACATAGAATTTAGGTCACGCGAAGACGGTTGTGATAAAATCAGAGCTCATTATCTCAAGAACTGTTAATAGGGTTATTTCAACATAATAATACCAATCCTGATTAAAAATAAGTAATGAAGGGATTAAGTAGGCAACGGTGACCTAAAATCATTTATCAGACTTGATCTTCTGAAAAAGTTCGAAATGAAGACTAGTGTATATCGCACCCCAATATTCATGATAATATCCAACATTGAAAACACACATTAAGGCAGTTATCGTCTTGTATTTTACTAAATAGAGAATCAACATTTGTTTGGACGGGCCACCTATGCATCAACACAAAATGATTGATATTTGCCAAAGAAGCTCCTAGTGAAGCAATGGCTGGAGAAACGAGATATGAACAAGTCTGACTATTTTATGATACGATCGAGGGTGCAGTAGAATTCATTGCCGCCGTAAAAATATGAGCAGACTGAACGTTTTAATGAATCGTATAGCCTCGCACCTTGTACAACTCCTGGTTCAATTATACCTGTGCAGACTCACGCGAACTTTTTTCTATGACCTGCAATAAAATATTCGCCATTGAAATCTAAGGAACATTTTATTTCGATGGAATCTAAAAATAGGAAGACAAATTTATTTTGATGTATGTAATTAGAAATTAACTGTAAAATTTCGGTGTCCTGAACATTTCACTCCCTAAAACCAAGCTTGAACTGGCTTACAGCTGCAGCAGTTATGGTGGCACAGCATTTCTGACTCGTGATCTATCCTCGAATTTCCAGAACTGACATAATTTTCGTGAATAAAACTGTGGGAAGCATGAAAGGGTTTTAGCAGATATACGAACAAGGCAAAATGCGCAAATAAAATCTATCAATTTTACTTCGAACAGTTTTCAGAAATGAGTTTTGTTGTCTGAAAATCACACGCTGCTTCAAAGAGGTATCACTCGTACAAGTCTCCTACAGGGTTAACACCCTTCACTCACTTGCGGTCCTCCGCTGTCAGGCGCGCGTTTGTTGATTCCGATTGAAATTTAAAAGCTTTTCACTACGAATGAATTTCTTTAAATGTTATTATCATTGCAGATTCTCAGAATAAATCAGGTTAAATATAGTAATTAGCTCATATTAGCTGGAACAACGAGCGATGAGATGTCTACATGCCCCAAATTTAACATGTGAGAATTGAGGGAAGCATAATTTTCCAGAAGAATAGAAGAGCTCTACCTGAAACGTTATTCGGGCGGTACTTGAAATCCATCAGTGGTCACATTAATGCCCTCCCGTTGACAGTTTGTCAACTTTTGCATGCTAACAACATATTCCTGCGAGTATAATGGGGAAATGAACGAATGAATGTCATTTACTGAATACAATTTACTGTAAATAGCACTGTATTTCATAAAAATGGCATACAGTGTGTACATTATTTTTGCCCTACAAGATGCCGAACTATGATGTTAGTCCATAAATCCAGAAAGGAGTTACCTCCAAAAATGAAACCTATCTCTGAAAAGGGTTCTACAGAGAGAAATAAAATAACATTTGTTTGCACGTAGACGAGCATGAAGCAAGCTACATGTTTCAGTTTCGCAGGCTGTCAGTGAAAGTGTGCAAGCAAGAAAATATCGCAATAACTCTGTTTTCGCCAGACATATAATCATCAGATTTACGTTGATTCAGCCTTGAACTGCACAACTCACTCTTCGGTGAAAATCATACCAAAGTGCACACAATTCTCCAATGAAAATTTACAGTTTTAATGAGAAATTAATATCGTGACGAAGGAAGGTCATGCATAACAATACAGACAATTATTGAGCAAACAATTACGCATTGCAAAGAAAATAGTTTAGTTTCATTATTTTGAAAATATTAGCACACCTATATTCCTCCCCACCGAGTGGAAGATTTTGTACGCAGGTCTCAACCATGTATGAAAATTTCATACATGGGATCATTTGATTCATCTTTTGGGGGCTTTGTAAGATCAATCACTGTTGGCATTTAAAAGACTTTAAGAAGTAGTCTGGTTCGAAAATACTTTCCATTGAATTGAAAGGGTCACTTTTTGGGCTGTGAATTCGGATCGAGAGAATCTATGGTTAGCTCGTAGGTTAGCTTTGAACGACCGACGGAAATTTCAACGCACTTAGCAATTCTCCTGAGGAAGCAAGTATGACTTTTGAGCTGCTGATAGAAAACCGATAACGTTTCAATTGAACATATCTGATTTACTTGCATTCCTGGAATTTTAAAAGTTTATTTTTCTATCGACTGCCCTTCACTTCACACTGCACAATCAGCGATTATTGTTTGGTGAAGTTTGTAGATTCAGCCAAATGATTCCCTTCTCGCTACTCTATATTTTCTAGCAAAATCCTTGCCGTAACGTTTTCGCTTCTACTTTATTTAGTGTTGCTTTTCGCCTTGTAGACTTATTGATATTTTGTATACTAACGCTGCTTCTCGTACGTTAACAGTGAACAGTGGCATCCAAAATCATGAATGTTGCGATTGAATTCATTTAGATTTACTAAGACGGTTGTTTCAGTCGATTGAATTTTAGAGTAATTGTTATGAACGATATTGTGTCTTGCAAACGAGCCTAAACACTTTCTAGCTTATGAACTCCAGCGAGATGAGGTAAAAGCTATCTAGTTGTATATCATCATTTGATGACTGTCTCAAACGGATCTATACCCGAAACCCGAATGCTGCAAACTAGTTGGGAGGCTGTCTGAGACGCTGAAGCATAAAAAAGAGATTGACCCTCTTTTGCTACGAATTAGGAATATGTGTATAACCAAGTGAGTCATCAATATCGACAAAGTTCAACGTTTAACTTGTTATGCAGAGCTTGTAGTAAACAATGTCATTCTGTAAAGCGAGTGCCAGTGCGGAGTGCCCGCTTGTTACTGCTGCAATGTTGTGTCACTGACGAGGTGCGGTTTAGTGTGCGAGTAGCTGCAGTGAGGTGAGGTGGTGACAAAATGAAATTCTGCAAGCGCCGCGGGATGGCTTGCTTTTAAATTGTTGAGTCTTGCGTCACGTATTCTTTTCAATGCGCTCACGTCTGCTGTCTCTGTGCTTTAAAGTATCTTCCTATCTGAAATGAAAACTACACATGCTGTATTCACGGTTAATTTTCCAATTTAAGTGCATTAGCCTGGCTTTGTTATGGAAGGCTTTATTGCTCGGACTCAAGCTTGGCCTCCGACATCTGAAAAACTTGTGATTAGTGAAATGCCCGCCGGGTGTTTGGAGCTAAGGGAAAACCATGCTCCGTTCTGTTCGCTCTGCTCCATCTCAAACTTGTCAAATAGAGCGCGTAAACAACTGTAGAGATTATGATGATGGAAAACCTTCACCAACTTATCAAATTGAGCGTGACCAGAATTGCTGAGTGCGTTGAAATTTCCGTCGGTCGTTCAAAGCTAACATACGAGTGAGGTCCATAGATTCTCTCGATACGAATTTGCAGCCCAAAAACTATTTCTTAAACAACTGTAGAGATTATGATACGCCTGATCCGTATTTCCATAGCTCGAAGGATTCATGATGTATTGAAATTTTAAACTTTTTGTTTCATTCATCACCAGGCATGCACGCACGATTGTTATTGATTGCAAAAATACTAATTGTTTTCTCTCTTTATCGAACTATGTTATAATATGAGGATGACTCCTTCAATTTGTGTAAAAACGATTCGAGTAGTGAATAATTGTCTAACAAGCTGACTCGATAACATTGAAACTTTCTATACGTTATCTGAACATTTTTGCATTTTTCATTATGTAATAAATAAAGTTCATTCCACGCATACTATACGATGAACTTAGCATTTGGTTAGCAACATTTTTCCGTTAAGAATTTGATCATTACGAGCACCTGCCAAAATTTGATCAGTTAAGTTATTCAATCATTGCTGAACATTCAAAATAACGGTTTGTGTAACTTTGAGTGTTTTTGTATTTTCTCTGTTAAAACACAAATAACGTTAACACAATTCAAAACAAGGAACTTCGGTGTAGACACAACAGCTGTGTGTATTGGAAAACTGCTGCGCATTTTTCCATCATTTTGCACAAAACTCAGCACTCGATCAGTATTGAAGCAACTAGAGCTCCGCATCCTGCACTGACTAGACCGCACCACACGCAACCCGCCAGTCCCACACACCGACGATATTTCAGTTGATGCCGTCGACTTTAGTAATTTGTTTCAGAGCAGCATTTTCTTTTCCCTAGTCTCATACTAGCACTTACAGATAAGCAGTTCCAAGTTAGCAGTACCAGATCAGCATTTCTGATAAGCAGTTCCACATTAGCAGTACCAGATCAGTAGTTTCAAATTAGCGCTTCCATATCAGGAATTTTTCTTTAGCTGTTTAAATTAGGAGTACTAGATTAATATTTCTAAATTAGCAGTTAAAATTAGCAGTACCAGATCAATATGTCCGGATTAGCAGTTTCAAATTAGAAATACCAGATCGGTAGCGTCAATTTTTCCCTAACAGATTATTAGCACTACACCTTTTCACTTCAAATTAATCCAAGTCAATTTCAAATTAATCCAAGTCAAGTTCAAATTTAATCCAAGTCAAGTGCAAATTATCCAAGTCAACTACAAATTAGTCAAAGTCAACTTCAAATTAATCCAAGTCAAGTTCAATTTAATCCAAGTCAACTTCAAATTAATCAAAGTCAACTTCAAATTAATCCATGTCAAGTTCAAATTAATCCAAGTCAAGTTCAAATTAATCCAAATCAAGTTCAAATTAATCCAACCCTAAGTTACGTTAAGAATTGACATAATCACTCGTTAATTTGAGCGTTTTTGTGTTATATATGTATCTATTGGGTGTGATGAGCAATAAAAACGTTTTTCTTTCAGCAAGGAAAACATAAAATTTCTGCAATATAAAAACAAGCTGTCGTAAAATGTGGTAAGTATCCAGTATCAGGAGGCAGAGTGTGATTCAGATCTTTGAGCGGAGTAACAGATGGAAGTCAATAAAAAAACTTCGTATCATACTACACATTAAAATTGTTTTTTGACAATTCTAAATTAATGGCAGTATGCATCCATTCAAATATTCATGATGAAAGGTAATTTTATGTTACACATACACATAGTAATATCAAAGATTTATTCATACTCAATAGAGATTTAAATGCGTGAAATTCCACTTTATCTCATATATAAATCATATATGCATGCAACTCCAAAAGATATGTATATTTAACCTTTAACGATATGTGTATTTAACCTTTAACAGAAATATGCAAATTTGATTCACTGAGTACTTATGTATGATACCATTTGATTACAATTTATATGAGTACATCACTACACAAATACAATCCTGCATTAGCAATAAAAATTGTGCCATCCTTTCAAATGAATAGACCAAGGCAAATATATCATCTCTGTCGATGAAACAAATTGTAACTTGTTTTTCCAAAAATCGTTCGAACAAGTGAAAACAGACTTTCATGCTATGTTTCTTTTAAAGGTTAAATCTACATATCATCCAATGGTAATCATTTGTAGTTGCATGCACATATGATTTTATATATATGAGCAAATGAAATTTCACACATATCAATCTTTATATGAGTGTAAATCGGAAAAGCTGAGGAAGGAATTGCATCTGCTTTTATCTAAACATTTCATGCAAATAGATTTCAAAA
>JACJUY010009255.1:19674-34002 GCA_014220935.1 Platorchestia sp. MABIK | reverse complement strand
GTTTTAAACGATGAAATTTAATGACACAATTACTCGCCGTTTTTATTTTGAACTTACTTTAAAAAATTGTTCAACTTTACAAAAATTGTTCAAAATGTATTCCACCTACATCAATGCACTTTTCAAATCTCAGCCTTAGCGACTGCCGGATATTAGGAAACACGTCTGGCATTTTAGAAATCTGACCAGCAGCCACTGCAATTCTGGCCACGAGATCTTCCTCATATTCACTGGGCGCAGCATAAACAAGGCTACAAGGCTTTTTAACGAATGTCACTAAAACTAAATTTTATTATAGTAAACACTCATAGAATAGAAATGTTTGTCACGGAAATTCAAAATAAACGTTGCGAGTAATTGTGTAATTACATTCCATCCCCCAAAACACTAAACAGCTAACATCTCAAAAACTTAATTCTTTTTCGGCAAATTTCATAGAAGAACAAGTGTTTATTTGGCTATTTTCTACATGGTGCAATTGTGTACCTCTTGTTCTGAAGCATAGTGTATTTGTATAAATAAATATTTTTAAATAATGTAAATATATCGTATATACACATATACATACCTAGACATATACATTTATTTAATATATACATTTATTTATTTAAATATATAATATTAATTTATATCCATACATATATGCATATATTGTTACATTCATAGGTGTAACTGAATTGGATACATACAAATTAGGATTGTACACTTCAAACACCACTTACGTAATATTTCTCCTCCAACAGAAATTATCAAGGAAGTGACCCAACGTAAACCGTTCACTCCCATTGTGATATTTCCAAGCTGGCGCCATATTTCAATTCCCTGTGTCACGTCATTGCTTTGTTTCCAAATCCAGGATCGGAGAGGAGATGTAGAAAGCATTAACCCGCCCACAAACCGAGCATTCTGCTTCTATGGACATCATACTAGACATTCTACCAAGCAATGGCGTAGCATTAGTGGTTGGAAAGTGGCGGCAGTATTACAAGATGACTCAAAACATAGCAAAAAAATTAGTTAATATTACGCTTGGTCTTTTATTTTAAACTTCTGAAATAGATATTTCAAAATTTGTTATGGTTGGTATTAGTCATCATGAGATGAAAGTCAAATTGGCGAATCAGGGTAATTTTTATGATATCACAGCTGTGAGTTAAAGAAGCGCAATCGCTGGGTTTCACTTGGCAAGACAGTCCTCGAGAGGAACCTTGGTAATTGTCAAAATACTCAAATATGGGCGCAATTTTATCTGCTATCCACTACAGCTACATTTGGGTAGTGAAAGTTTAAGGTCGCACACGGAGTAGTCGTCCAAGAACTGCAATAACTAAATATGGAACAGATGGTTGCATCCAAGATTGCGAGACATTTTTCGATGTCTTTGATTAAAGTAGTTTTGCAGCCCGACAGTAGTAGTAATTTTGCAGCGAGTCGGTTAGTAAAGTGGTGAAGCGAGACTTGAGTCTCTCCTCTGGAATTAATAAAATCCCTAGCCTAACAGATGTATCATGGGAAAGAAGCATGAGAAGTAACACTTTGCTACAGCCGCTCATAGTTATGGTCTGAAATCTCTTGTTTTCACATGCAGATGATAAGAATTTTACTCGTGAACTAGCTTACAATCATCAAGATAACAGAGTTTTTGCACAAGTGTTTAAATAATGCATGAAAACATCAAAATATTGCGCTACTTCGAAAAACGTATCTCAATCGTTATCTGGGGAAGAGTGTCGGTAGACAGCAAAATTCCTCTTGCTTTGCTCCTAAGGGAGTGGAAAACAATGCTAAAACCATGATGATCCAGTGGTAGAGAACTTTGGGGATACAATGTTCCAACGAAGATCATTTCCCTTTCAGCCAGGTGGAAATTCAGCTGATTTGAATCCCATGGATTTCTGTGTCTGGTTGGTTTTTGTAAAAAAATTACTCACAGAGATCTCATACAAAGAGGGCTTTGCAACGAGAATGAGCCAAATAAACGACGGTGTCGTAGCGTTGCACAGTTGAGTCAGGAGATTGACAGATGCTGTGAAAATGAAAGGAATTTTACAGATTTTTCTATTTCATGTGATCTTTAAAACTTTGAAGACATGTCGAACGATTTTCAAGGATTTTTGTAAGTTTTTCTTATCGTCACATAGAAATTGATCTCGCCCATAATTTTTGTGTCCCATGTAAAGAGAATCCTATGAGGATTAATATGTTGCTTCGTAACATTTTCAGTAGAATTTTCTGCAACACTGTGAGAAATCTAAAATTTTAGTTATTGTGTGTGAAGGTACGAATACGTAGATTTCCAATATTTTATTGTTGTGCTCATAAACTGTGCTTCTCTGAATTTTTCACGATTAAATGAGGAATTGCAGTCGTGATGAGGAGCGGTGCAGCGTCTGGAAGAAGGAAATAGTAGTTAATGCAGATTTAAAGACACAATGTCTCTTTTTGAGCGCTTTTCTATTTGCTTGTTGAATTGTTTCACACTTTTGTTGTAGCTGGCAATTATAGGCAATCTCGTATTATATCTGTAGAATCAGCTACAAACGAAAAGGAAAGTTGAGTTACATGCAAACAATATTTTCCTCAATTAAATTGTTTAATTTAATGGTGCACGCTAATGCTGGGCTCAAACGAACTCGTTAACGTTTCTATTTCTGTCTTACCAGAAATAATTCTATGAAACTAGATTTATTTACACACACTCATTTATCAGAAAATACATCTTTACATGTCTCTTAAGCTTTCCAGAGCCTGGTCATCTCTCTGCACGGAAAACTAACGATGTTTCGTGTAACTCAATTTTACGCCACCGAGTCAACACGAATGAGGCCAAATCTCCGACCACTCGTGTGACGTCACAATTCCTATGAGCAGGCCTGGAGACGTGAGAAAATAGACACAATTCAAATGACTCCAGTCCATATTGTAATTTTCGACTGAAACCGCTGTTTTATTCGCAATAATTAGGATGTTATTAATATGAAAAATTGATTAGTTTCCGTGATCTATACAATGTACCTCGTACCTGGGAGAATATTTGGCATTCGGTAGACTACGGCAAAAGTAAACTGGAACTGTTCCTAAATAAAATCCACCTCGCATCTTCCCTTCCTCTCCCCTCCCACGCCCCTCGAATACAGTGTAAGACCGGAAAAAACTGGTCAATAGATGGGGACGATCGACTCCGTAGAAAATTATGTAAACGACTAAAAGTAATGCATAATTAAATAATTAATATATAATTATTAATAATAATATAAATTGAGTAGTAAATAATTTGAGTATATGTGCAGAATTTATGGAACGACCTACTTCTATCAATTTTGCGCTCTCTGGCCACAGTGTGGGTAACTTACTAATGCCCAAACTGCGCTTCTGAGCCCACACGCACACTCGCGCTGGTGCACGCGTGTTGGTAACGAGGTTTTGTTCTCCTGTGCAGCCTTCGTTGATTATCTTATGAATAACACAATAAGTCTGATGGATTAATATGACTTACCACTGCAGGCTCAGTACTTTAATAGGTGTTCAACATCGCTCATTATTAAATGAGTGATAGACAATTTATAAAGCTTTCAATTACTGAGGAATTAAGAGCTATCAGCAAGTATTTTACATAGTACTCTTGATAGATCAGAATTTTGAGCTTTGATTGAATGTGAACAAATTTTAAATTGATTATCTTTACGGACCAAATTTTTTGTCGACCAACAACATTGTGCGCTCGTGATTCAATAAATTCCCGTTGTGGTGCTCTCTGCCAGAGGGTTTGTTCATTGTCGGAAAAATTGTGGGTGAATAAATGGTAACTTACATATCACTGACAAAACTGTGAACTATTTATTCCATTAAAAGTATATAAAAATCCCTAAGTGCAACAATTAGGATTCGAAAAGTGCTTTACTCAATGCGGTCTTATGTATTACTGAGGGCAAAAGTCTGTATTCCACAGTTTTTCTTATTTTTTTTCAACATAAGCCACATAGACTATTGTATAAAAAATTGTTTTCCAGAAATGAATTCAAACTTGCAAGTTCATAAGCAATTCTGCCCAGGTCCATTTCGCTCTGGGTGAAATAGAGCGTCAACTTCACACTCTTGAGAAGTCCGGCATGTTGAGAGGCTCAGACTCCGCCCAAGCGCAGTCTAGCAGGATAAAAGGTTTGTTTTCTCAATATTATTGGTTTCAGAGGGACCAATTATAACTTAATACTAGTTAAAATGTCTAATACCAGTTATAGTGTGAAACAGTCTCAGACTTAAGCGTGTTTTAGAAATTAAGTGTATTTCTGCATGGTTAGATCGCTCACTTTTTTAACTCGAATAATCTTCTATTTTCCGCATAGCTTGATTAAAGAATAATAGTAAAGAATGGAAGGAAAAGAAAAAATCTCACAAATACTAAACTTAAAATTTTTGAAAATTCGGTAATTTCATCTAGTCATTTACCAAGGAATGAAATGACTTCAAATTAGATACTGTACGTGGATACTTCCATGAAACTATTTTTGTGTATACATGTGGTCTGTTTGTAAAAGCAAAGCCACAAAACCAGCGTGTAACCACAACGGCTTTGAAACCTCAGCGCTTAGATGTTGCTTGCGTACCGTCGACGTTCACGTGCTCATGTCAACTTAGCTTGCGATTCGTCACAATTTTGTCAAATTACATTCCGGGACACATAAATTTTACGTTTCTGGAAACAATGTTATTATTTTCCGCTCATTTTAATGTAATAAAATCAAAACAATAAAAAATTAGGAGAATTTCAAAATTAGAAACTGCGAAGCGAGGCTGGTGTCCATTGAGCCTAGTTNAAAAGCAAAGCCACAAAACCAGCGTGTAACCACAACGGCTTTGAAACCTCAGCGCTTAGATGTTGCTTGCGTACCGTCGACGTTCACGTGCTCATGTCAACTTAACTTGCGATTCGTCACAATTCTGTCAAATTACATTCCGGGACACATAAATTTTACGTTTCTGGAAACAATGTTGTTATTTTCCGCTCATTTTAATGTAATAAAACCAAAACATTAAAAAATTAGGAGAATTTCAAAATTGGAAACTGCGAAGCGAGGCTGGTGTCCATTGAGCCTAGTTAGTAGTACCCATTATTTTTCCGTGGACTTGGAGCGACGGGTGGTCTCTTAAATTTAAGCCGATGAGTTCATTGCTGTTTTTATGAAGTACGTTGCCTCAGGTGGCAGCCGGTTATGGAAAGTGTTACGTCTTGTGTCATTAGTGATGTATTTTGTCGTGTTTGTGAGGCTCCACCCTACTCCAGTCGGTTTTATTGCTTAATCATGCATATCATAATCTACTTTATTTAAGTTCGACATGATTATGATAATGGAGTCACTTAAGCGTTAGTTGAAATCGCTTACGCTTAATCGTAATGCGCATGTGCCTGTTTAAATGAAAATTACGTCCACTACGGTTGCGTGCCTTCTAACGTTTTCCTCTAAGATATCATGTCAAAGTTTTACCTTGCTCTCATTTTTGCGTTCAGTATTCTCAAGCCTTTTCAAACTAGGGTGAGCTAACCATGTGAAAACATTTTTGTATTTTTCGCTATATATTCCGCCCACTGGTGTGAGTTTTATATTTTAATTTGTGAGATTTCTTCCATCTAAACACATTTATATTGACATTAGCAACAATAATTTTTGCGTTACTTTTAGGTACAGACTTTACTGGAAAAATATTTTCGTTTATTTTACGCTCACCCAAAACCTGAAAAACAAATCTAAACGTGGTTCATTAAATGAAGCGAAATTCACCGAACATGTCGGGTGCGTTTGATGATCATTCCAGCGTGATGATTCTTTGATTGAATATTAAGATGATACTCACGGCTTTTCCGTGACATTTTTTGCCATGCTGTTAGTACAAGTACATCGTAGTTGTGGTAAAATCTAACTTCTTATTCGCTAAAGGTCAATGGTTTCTAACCTGACCTTTCTTCGCCAGCATTGTCTGAGGCTTCTGAGAAGGAGTCACGATATTTCCGGGAAAATAAATTTAATTAATTAAGTTTTAAATTCACCAGTTTAACTGGCATAAAGGTTTTTAGTTTTAATAAGAATCATACATATTGTAGTTTTCTACGGAATGTACGGCAATTTCCAGGCACTTATATATATAGTGTGTCCGTTGTCCAAACTCAACTCACTGCTTGCGGTTCCCAAGACGGCTTGTATTCCAGCTTCACTAAATGAGGGGAAGAAGCTAGTTGTTATGAGTCACTCCATGCTTAAAACCCGTCAGTTTCACTAAGTATGGCTCAAATCCAACTGAATTTTCTTATCACGTGATGTTGCCATTCGCGTGCTTAAAAAAGATTATGTTTCAAAATCTGCAACTATTTTCACTGCGGCTTTTAATAGCTTTCAAACATGCTTCTTGCGTTCTTTGTCTTCGTACCTGGATCTCCGGATGAGAGGTTTTTTAAATCTTTCTGTGTCGTGTCTGCATTATACTGTCAACGAAGGAACCTCTGTACGTAAAATTATTTTCCAAAGTTGGTCTAACCCCAACTGCATGAACTTTAACGCTAAATTTGTAATTTTTTTAGAAAAGAAGTTGTCAGCACCCTGAAATATTTTTGAAATTGCCTTTAGGTCGGTGATTTTTGGTTAATGCAGAGGCATGTTGATTTTTAATAAGAAATTTCACGCTTCCTGGAGAGGGTTCGTGTGGGAGAAAATGCAGTCAAACGCCTAAAAAAAAACTAGTTTCCAAATAGAAATTGTGTCAGATTATTTTTAACTCTTCCAATCAGCACACGAATGCAATAGAAGTTTCAAGCTTAAGTACGTGTTGGGGCTGTTGAAAATAAATCTAGAATACCATGAATTATGGGGCAGAAACTCAGAGGCAATTGAAGAANATCTTTCAATACTTTGTTGTGAAGCTGCACTTTTTTGTTCGCTTCAAATTTTTGAGTTCCGATAATATGAAGCCAAACACAATGAAGTTGTATGTCTAGCCTCAGCCATCTAGAAGAGAACTTCGAAGCGTTCAGGCAAAAAAAAAATCATTTTAGATAACGAGTTATTCTGTTTCAATTGCAGCTTCGCTCGTTAAAAGAAAAATCCCAAAAGGATGACACACATGGAAGAAGCTATCAACCTCCCCCGTCCAAAAAAAGGCAGAAGAACGAGAATCTTACAGCATAGAAAAGATGGCTAATTCTGTCATCTGAATTAGATCTACGACTTGAAAAGATAAGAAGGCAGTCAATTTCAACCATTAATGTGCTTGGAGCTGACGCATTTTAATAACGCGTTGACTAGATAGTGGCAGGAAGCGCCAGCTTGATGAGAACTTTGCGTGAGCAGGAGTGTACACTTGAGGAACGAGACCATAGAAGTATTGTCACAGCCCATGTCAGCCCCTCATTTCGTTTCCTCAGATAGTACTCACGCTACGAGAATAAGAAATTGATCGTTAAATGCAACTACACAACGAAAATTATGCATGACTATTCCAAATAAAAGTAATGAAAATAAAGTAACTCATGCAGCTTCAAATTTTTTTGAGGAGCAAAAATCATGCAGCATCACCCAAGATGAAATTGCCGGAAAAAATTTATGAACAGAAATTTTTTACAAAATCTTTATTTAGTGAGGAAACATGAAGTTAGGCGCATACGGTGTGTCCTCGACTCAAGGAAGTAGACCATAAAGTGCTGCTATCCAGAAGAGTCGACTTCAGTGAAAGACTTGAATCTGGCTGGCCGCAGCGTACGGCCAGGTGGCTTGCCCATCTCCCCCAGCAGCCAGTCATGCCGCGCACCGACACTTCACATGCGACTCCGCTGAGTCCCATAAATGGGTTACATCTGGGCCTTAAGGATTCAAAGCAACACATACACATCTCAGAGCGTCGGAGATCTTCACGGTAACTCTGACGAATCCTCAACAAAGAAGCGAGATGAGCTAGAATGGTTCTCAAGCCGTCTTCAATTGCAACTCGATTGTATGCAAAAAGTTAATTTGAAAAGTATTGCCACCCAGGTAGACTTGAGCCTCTAACCTTCAGGGAAATTTTCCTGCGCAATTTTGTAGATTGAGCTTAGTTATTTTTTCTCTAATAAAGACTGACGTGTTAATTTACCTTGATGCTGATGAGAGTACTAGCACAATCGGGAAACTTATCGCCACAGCACGGCAACTCAGAAACAAAAAATTGATCATACTCTGCTAGAATTCTAGAAGCAACAGAGAAGATTTGTCTACCGATGAAGGCGAGGATAAATATTCGTTCCGGTGATACAATTTCGATGGGGGAAGATAGAAATTCTACTGGACATGGGACGATGTAGACCTAGACCACAGTAGACCTAAATCAATGTGTTATGAATAACTTGTGTACGCGAACTAATTGTGAATGTTGTGCTGGGAACCCCTTGTGAATGTTTAAAGCCTCAACAGGTTGTGAAGGTTATGTACTTATTTGTCCAGTCATTCTGCTCAACCACAAACTACTGATTTTTTGAAATGGTCTTTCAAAGTAAGCTACTTAAAAGGGACCGCAAGGAGATATTTTCAAATGCTCGATGAAGAAATGCATTCAATTTTAATTTTTATTTCTCATACTTCTTTTCTTTCACCGATGTTCAATAAAAGCTACAATAATTGTGTGAAGAAATAAGAAAGGTCTTAGGATAAAGTGATACGACGATGGGTGCAACAAGGCCGAAATTATCTGCTACGTATAAAACTTAGTTTTCAAGATTTATTACGACTTCAAAACTGCATTAGTGTTCTGCTGGGTTAGATTAATACCTCAAAAATGGTGAATTGTAAGAGACTTGTAAGTAATTCATGCCCATCAAACCTTTTTCACCCCCTTAAATGAGTGTTATAGGTTTTGAAATGAATTGTTTGTCTTCTAATTTTCATGGAGAACAAATCTTTCAGACTTTTGCTTTTCTGGTTCTTAAGACCTAATTCATTTACCAGTGCTGCAGGTCGCCTAATCTACGCTGCCCGTTTTATTAGGAGTTTCGAGCTTGAAGGAGTGCGTGGAGGGGGCGTACTACGTGCAGGAGTGCGTGCCGGAGCAGGTGCAGCTCAAGCAAAAGGTGAGGCGTCTGCTCGGATGCTTAGTGCAAAGAATGCTGCAGATGATGTTCTTGCGGTAAAACTTTTTAATCAAATATGATTTCATGAATTTTATCGGATTTCTATTTTAGTGTTGTCATGTATGAACGATTGAGGCAAATGAACATTAATTAATTTTGCCTCCGTAAGTAACTTTCCTCAAAAAATAAACTAGCCTCAATTACTATCATGATGTCAACAACAATAGATAAAACTTGTATTTCACGGTACCTGCCTACATTTGAGCTAATATGTGCCCCATTTAATTTTGATACCACGAATATTATATAATTTAGCAAGCGTAGCTTTCAGTATTTGGATATGCGCAGTTAAGACATTTTTCTTGATCTTAGGAATCGTTATCATTGAAGTAAAGTGCCAGAACGGGGTGGCGAGACTTACATCAAAAGATCTCTCTGACATTATTTAATGTCTCGAAATTGATATAATTCCTTTTCATAATATACTGAACAGAAGGCGATAGAATCCAGCTATACCTGATCAGAACCACAAATTTTAACTCAAGGATCTTTCAATTATTTTAGGTTTGTTTCCAATGAATGGACAGTAAGAAAGAAAAGTATTTGGACCCAAGAGATTTCAAGTTATTAAACTGTTTATTGCATGGCCAACATGTGATAAACTTTGAGCGAACAAAGACCTTGGCGGTAAAACTAAATATGGAAAACAAAACACTAGATTTTTGAGGTGTATGAGTTCAGATACAACAAAAACATGCGCAGTACACGACAAAATATTCAACCATTTCCGTAAAATCATTTAACATTATTCATATAACCTTCCTAAAAGACTATTGTTTTCAAACAAGTTCTCGGATGCTCTACACGCTCGCAGAGCAAGGATCAACGTGAAAAGGAAAATAAGGCTGTCACTAATAAATGAGTCACCGATGAAGATGGTCGTCTTAAACAAATCATGCTCAAGGCAAACGAGGTTTCAGGATCGTCGCAAAAACCAATCTTTCAACGTAATCTTGCAGGTTTTTCGTACAGAAATGTTTCTGCCTAATTTATAATTGTATTACATTTTGCCGTTGGTTCAATTATTTTTAAATTTAAGGAATATTGTACTGTCACAAACTTGTCAATGTCAGGTGCTCCTCTGAAAATCGGTGCTCGTACGCGTCGAATTTCATCGTAAGAAAACAAAGAGTGAATGTTGTATCTGAGTTTATATACCTGAAAATACAGCATTAGTTTACCTATTGAGAAATATAATTAGGAAAGTTTTATGTGTGTTAACCTTTTAATCGCTTAAATTTATATAAAGTATCACGTAAGCAAACATCTTTGTCCCTTCATTGTTCGCACGCTCAAAGCGCATTGTAATTCTCATGGTCTTTCAGTGTGCGTAACAAAGCTAACTCATCTTCAAGACATTTGGGCGTTTGAGACAAACGAACGCCAAAGTAATTTTTTTCCTAGTGAAATTTTTGCGAAATCACCTTCCAGGAATCTACGCAGTTTTTCGTTATTTGGCACCGAATTTACACTGTGATGAACTAGAATTCTTTCTTGGAGCTTTCTGATTTTTTTAGACTCATTATCTCTGAATATCATTCGATATACCGCTATAAATTCCTTCAACCTACAGTTATTCAAGGACCTAGATGCCATCGCGGAAAAGGACACCATTCTGGCTTCTTCCACCTCGACCTTAGTGCCCTCGTTGTTCACAAGCGGCCTCCAGCATGGCGCCAACTGCGTCGTGGCGCATCCGGTGAGGCGATATTATGGCTATGGAGTGTGTCGGTGATCGAGGTGCTGGCTGATCGAGGGACTGGTAATTAAGATTGAGTATGCCATACTTTACCTAGGACTCACATGTGAGATCTGTTGCGTATTTCTGCAAGAAACGGCTTGCGTATCAGATCGCACTGCACTTCTATTATGAGGTAAACAGACTTAGAGGTCTAAAAACGAACAGTTGAAAAAATCAGATTCGAATGAATTACACATAAATAGCAGACATATAATATTCATGTAACGACCATTGCAAATTGTTGCGTAGGCAAATTCGGTTTGGTACACCCTCATTTTGAAGATAAAATGAGGTTACCACTCCTCCATACTAGTATGAGGGCAGAATGTAAATAAAACAAAGAAAATTAATTTAAAAGAATATTAGCGCAAAGCCTATCGACTTAAATGACATTTCTTTTAAAATACGACTTTTCAAGCGTCAAGGAAATCATCAGCGGTCATCCGAAATCAGGCAATATTCTCAACTCAAAGGCAGAATATACAAAGTTTATAATTAGAAAATACCGCTACGAGGCAAGGAATTCCCATTGCATTGAATCGGAGCTTATTGCTGAATGAAAAGGTTTACTTAAAAAATATACTACTATAAAACTCCTGCTAATATGCTTAAAAACAATTATTTTCAGAACACGCATATATGTATAGTAGAGCTCACGCACCAGACCTGCGCAGTGGGCAGTAATTCTTACGAACAATAATTACGGAGAGCACAGATGCAAGGAGTTTATTCTTAAAAGGAAAAATCTCTCATTTTGCATTCAATGACCAAATAATTTGAAGACGAAATATTTCCTTGTCAGAAATCGTTCACTCCTTTTCAGCAGTGTAATTTGCAAACTGTAATCTTTATCTTGAAATCTCAGAGAGCATCTATTAAGTGAACCAAGCGCGGACGCCTGTTTTTAAGAAAAAATTCTTAAGAAACTCACATTCATTGTACAATGATGAATAATTCGAGCAAATTTCAGACGCATGAAACATTAAGGGTATTAAATGTTCTTAATTTTCAATTATAGCTGAAAACTAATTTATAAAAATGACAAGTCAACGTTTGAAACCCATAATCAACCTAAAATCGTGACATGTAAAACAATGTATATTTTTTATCGGAGTGCTGTCGGAAAATCGCCACAACTTACTCGGACGCTTGAATATAATATAATAGAGCCCAGCAACAAAAACCTTAGTGTTTAGTTTAACAAAAAATGGCTTTCAAACTGCACTTGGGAACAATGTACTACAAAATAAGCGGAACTTATTGTTTTTTAGGGGATTAAGAACACACGTGAAGAAAAAACTAGATTTTTGTCATTTAGTTTTCAGTGTTTTCACGTTTTGACAAGTGAAGTCTATTCTGAGGAAACATATCTCAATATCTTCAAGAAGAATTGCAAAAATGTAGGAACTTCGCAGCCAAAGTAGATTGCAAAAGTATAATTGCGAGAAACGATATCAAGCAATCCAGCTCTTTAAAAATTCGGCTGGACCTCAATACCGAGAAGATTCCTCATTCACCAGGTCCAACACATGTCTTCGTCTCTCTACCTCCCTCAGAGTGATGCAGAGGTTCTGAAATAGCTTCAACCATATACTTTGAACAAACACCCGAATCCGAAGAATGATGTTTTAATTAGCTATCGTTCATCCGACGTGGGTAAAAATCTTTCTCAGTTTCTGTAATTCTGTTGTGATTTAGGCTTCCCTAACGTATACGAACTCTCAAACTGAGGGAGAATTCAAGGCGAATGTGTCACTGTATTTTGCATCTTTGACTAAGTGAATTACACACAGCAACACGTTGTCCAACACTCCATAGCTGTGAAATTAAACGATCGTCTTAGAACTGTTCATTGCATCTTCAAAGGCATTATTTCACACTCAGTGAAGTTGAAAAGTCTATGCTTCAGTTAGTTAATTTTCAATGACTAATATAATGGCGTTTCATTCAGTAGTATTGTCGATTCCGCTCCTCTATATCGCATTTCTTGCCAGATCTACTGCCACGATCTTACAATAAATCTGCAAATACAGTCATTCATGAAACCACTGTTAGGTTCCTTTCTAATTTACATGTAAAATTTTTGTAGCAATTTGTAACTTTTAAGCGATACCAATCTATCACCGTATTTCTATTCAATTTCAAGCATCAAAGTCTGTGCATTATTGTTGGGAATAACGAGAAATTGAGAAACCTACGTTTTTTTGTGCTTAGACTGTGACTTGATATTCCCGATGTTTCCATCATGATATTCGAAACAGCTCATTCTGCGTTTTCTACATAAAACATTCTTTTTCTTTCAAGTACATTGAGTAATACAGTCGTCAGTTCAATGTAGCAGAATGGAGTGTTTCATTTTATTGTACGAAAAGCTGAGAACTAGAATTTATGACGATTACATTCACTTAACACCCTGTGACGAGTTAGTATCATATTGCTAATCAGAAATAACTAGGTACTTCAGCAAACGAAATTAGCACGCTAGTTCACTGCCTTAAAAAGATATATCACTACCACAATGAGCGTCGTATGTTCCCCAATTCATGAACAATGAAAAAAAGTGTATTGGGGGTTAGGATTAATAAACAGATTAGCTCACCTATTTCTCCAACGATATGCCGTGAACAAGCATGGAAATTTATTTCAGCGTATATATTTGTTTTTTAGAAGCGCGTACTGGGATTTTTTTTCGTAAATTACGTAGGGCATCCCTTTCTCACCACCTGAAAGTTACTTTGAATGGCATTTTCGTCTGATAAGCAGAGAGTGACTTTGAAAGTACATTTTCGCAACATTGCTCGCAGTCGATTCAATCACTGCCAAAAGCATTGGCATATTTTGTGTTTTACATCCACTAATTATATTTAAGTAATCTAAACCAAGGAATTTTCACATGTAAAACGCTGACTTCTCGCTAATGGTTTTCGAAAATATTAATTTTTGTTCTCTCCTCTTTGGATAGTAAACTGATTTTGTTAGCTCTGTGCGACAGCTTTTCTTGATTTTTACTCCTGTAAATCCTTTATGACTGCATTATTTTGGGAAACAATTTATAAGAAAATTAATCAAAAAAATCTTTGTGGAAAAATCGATTTCTGATTACCGTGAACGACCTGTATTTTATCGCACATATGTCAATGATATTTTTGATTCATTTCAACACAAAGTTACATTATTTCTAGATTTCCTCGAAACAAAAATTGTGAATTTTAACATATCATGACTGAAGACAACAACGAATTACGTTGTATGGATAGTTGCGTGCATCAAACGCTTTGGTTATTAGTCTGCAAGAAAGATACGTTCATTGGGATGGATTTCGACTATTTCAGGTTCAATTTCTCAAATGTAAAAATCAACAGCATTCAGGCCCTTTGTCATGGTTTTTAACCACGACGTATGAGAAACTGTCATTTAATGGAGGACGCTCCATATATATGAT
>JACJUY010009254.1:9225-31384 GCA_014220935.1 Platorchestia sp. MABIK | reverse complement strand
GGGGGGGGGGGGGGGGGGGGAATCATGGCCCCGCGGCTTTTTCTGGCTGCGCTCCTGCGTAGATCATATCCGTGAACACAACTTTTTTTCTTCACACCTAATAACTCTTCCGATGTAATTGCGTGCATAAGGATCATGAAAAATAAATCAGGGGGATTTAAAACGTTTTCAGCTAAAGTTCTGTAAGTTATGACTGACGTGTGTGATAGCGCCGTTCATATCCAACATTATTAACCAATCGCTTTTCCTGTGTATTTTTCCGCACTCTCTTAAAATTGCTAGAGTAATCCCTACTTACTAAAGTGGTGAAAATACCTGTGCTGACAATTATAGACCTATCTCTGTACTACCAATTATCAGCAAAATATTCTAGCAAATTGCTTTAAGATGGTACATTCTTATTTGAACAAAAATAACTTCTAGATGAGAAACAATTTGGTTTACGTTCTAAAAAATCAACAACACAGGCTGTTTGGATCATTTACAATACCTTTATTCCAAGACACTGAATGAAGGAAAACTTGTATTTTCGGTGTTTCTTGGCTGTCGAAAAGCATTCGATTGGGTAGGCAATAACATTTTACTCTCGAACTCCACTGTTATGGTTGTATAGGAGTTGCTCATAACTAATTCAGATCACACCTTACAAATCGGAAATAATACGTTGTCATTGACGATGCACAATCAGAACTACAGACAATTAACCATGGAGTTCCACAGAGGTCTGTCGCTAGGCCTCTCCTATTTTTAATTTTTATTAACAAAATAGTCAAGTCTGCGTCATTTTTCAAATTCATTCTTTTTGTCGATGACAGCACGCTTTCTACGGTCCTATCCAATCAAAATCCCACTCTAATTGCGGATAATATAAATAACGAGCTCTAAAAAGTTTCAACATGGCTTAAAGCTAATTAAATTAACCTTAATATCAGTTAGGCATAACACAATATGTTCTCATACAAGTGAAATGTATCTCTTCCACGCATTAAAATTGGTGATGGTGAAATTAAAGAAACTAACTAATGTAGGTTCCATGGCATTATAATAAATAAACATCAAACTTTCAAAGGGCAAATTGCGCGTGTGACAAAACTGTGTCAATAAAATGTAAAACGTATTACCTGAAGAAGCTATGATAATACTTTACCGAACGCTCATAGCACCATATTTACAATACGGAATCGAAGCTTGGCACGGGACTTGTGATAAATAAAAACAATTTGCTCTTTGGGTTGGAAAAAAAAGCCATTAGTGTTGAAAAATTTAGAATATAATGCTCACACAAATGATTCATTCAAAAGCTTGAAAATACTTAAGCTTTTGGATCTCTACAAGCTCACCACATGTGGTTTTATGTATAAAACGCTAACTAAAGATGGCGACAGAGACCTCAAACAATAATTAACTGCATAAACTGGCCATCATGACTATTTAACCCGAATTAGACGTAACTGCATATTTCCATATTATTCAAAAGCTCGGTCACACCACAGTATCCTCTTCATTGGAACGAAGACATGAAATTCAATCCTTGCTGAGATCCGTGAAAAAAATTCTTACAATGCTTTCAAAACTATAGTCTTGAATCCCTCTCTCAATTGGAATATTAATCACATAAGGATATCGAGTCAAATCTTTTCTGCTATAGGATTCGTCCTAATATAGGGTAATTTACCCAAATGTGTCAATATTGTCCTAGACTAAATGTGTCAATATTGTCCTAGACTAAATGTGTCAATATTGTCCTAGACTAAATGTGTCAATATTGTCCTCCTAAGAGCGTAATCATAGAAACAATCTAATAATGCAGCTCTTCTGGTAAATAAATTGTTTGAATTATTTTGCAAGACTCCCAAACATTACTTAAAACAATGTCTTGACGCATGCATCCATATTGACTTTCTTCCTGTTTTTTTTACGTATACTTCCGTGCCGCTACATTTCGCATTAGTGATTTTTTTATAGTTGGGGTCGTATGTGAACTTTTTTGTTGCACTCACGCACACCATGACCTGATCATAAACAACGTATGTGTTTCCATAATTATAAATAATTAAAATCTTTCAGTTAGTTATAGTTGCTTGTTGATCAGGTGTTGCAGCTTAGGACTTCCTTAGAGTATGATCTTTCAGCTTTCTGTTAATAGTCTTTCCTTATCTATTCCTGTAGTAAAATTCTAAATTCATTTTTCGTGAGAGTTAGTGTGCAGTATCAAAAACATCAAGAAAAAGATTTTATGGCAGCTGAAAACTTCCAATTTTTATCGTAACATCAGTATAAATTCTAACACAGATTTCTACGATGTCCTAAGTTCAAGTGAAATATCCCTGTTTATTCATTACCTGAACACATCATCGCCGTTCCCCAGTTAGACGGCCCTGTAACCCTGGCCACTTACAAGCTTGGCAACACCTCCCTTCGTCGTATCAAATCATGTTAAATTAAATGTTTTCCACTTTACGTTCAGATACCAGACAAAATACCGATGCGTAACTCCGTGAATTTGCAAAAACCTAGTTCGCTTCGCGCAGTAGGAAATCAACGACATATATAGAGCTAATAGAATTTCGCCCCTACGATTCTTCAAAAAGGCGACGACTTCATAGACCGCTCTTATGACGTCCCGATTTCTAGAAATGATTGGTGCACGCAGTCAAACGGTGACAAGGCAGGAAAACAGTGACAAGACCAGCCATACCAAGGTAATAACGAATGAATAATTCGTTCTCATTCAGAGCCATGACACAGTTAGATCAATCGAAAACCAATTTGTATGATAGAGTTTTAGATGAAAGTTTGACAAAACAGTTACTTATAAAAATTATAGCTCAGAATTTCAAACATGCTGACATGCAGCATCCTATTTGTCAGCAATTCAAGTGATGCCCAGCGACTCAGTTTATGATCTGCCAATTCCAATCGCCGTGACGAGCAAGCCCTTCCAAACAAGATCCTGGCGGTGACCTGGCTTGGTCAAACTCATGGAATGCCCGTGAAATCTCCTCAATTCCTTTAACGGCAAAGAAAAAATATTCTGACAATTTATTGGCATGAGCAACGCATCTGTAAAATCCATGATTAAAACTTGAACAATAGAAAGGTTGAGATATAACTAAGAGAGGAGCCTATTGAGTTCAATGACGTTTAAACATTAGTTGAAATTTAAATTCTACGATTACAACTTCGTTTACTTTTGAATTTTTGACTTAAACGTACACTAAACTGATTAAATAGTTGTTTAGCGTGGGAGGATAAAAAATAATTTGATTCACTGCATTATGGATTGCTGCAAGCGAAACTACAAATTCAAGGATAGACTAAAGATCATCCTCGTTCCAGAACAATGGGCTTATCACTTTGAACCATTTGATAAAGAGAGAAGATAAGCTATTTCTCAACAGCTAATCTCATCAACATACAGGTGAGAAATAACATCCAACACTTTTTTTGAATGTTTCGTAATAGTTTTTCTCACGGATGTTAGAAGGCATCTAGTTCCATTTCAAAATTTTAGTGAAGTAGAAACTGCTTTAATACGGAGTTTAGTTATTGTAAGGAAGTAAGAATTAAATTCACTTTTTTGATGTACATATAATCATGAATGGATGATACTATTTAATGTCTGTAGTTGAATGATAAAACACAAGAATAAAAGATAGAACTTTTTTGAGTCGACGTCCAGATTTTTCGTTTCCTCAAGATGACGTGATGGTGCTGCGGAATGAGTGGACATAACATTAGAGGAGAGGTGGAGTTGAGAGTACTGGGGAAACAGGTAGAAATGGGCTGTACAACACCAAAAAATACTAGATCGCTATGTAAGAACCAATCAACAGGCGCCCACATTAGAGATCTTCCTAAATTTTTGTTGCAGTGATCTAATGAGTGTTTTCGAGTTTTTTGCTGTTTATATCTTTTCACTTCAAATGAGATGAGCGGTTAAATATGACCTGGGTTCTACAGAGTCGTAAATTTTGCGATAGCTGAAGGCCAAGCTGATGGTAATGTAAATTAGACACATTTTTCTACAACCAATGCAACCACTACCAGTAAGTTAAACGTCCCCATAACCACAACAAAGGTGTTCCCATGAGAGGAAAGAGGAAGCAGTTTGGAATTAAAGTAGTATGCTGAATCTATGCACACGGTGTGTTCCTTTAGCATAAAAACAGAGAGGTAAAAAGTAGTTCAAGGAACAAAATAAAAATTGAAGAAGATAGCAATGGATGCTGAGGGAAAGTACAGCAGTGAATCGAAAAAAATGGTCAGTAACAAAATAAGAACCTACGCTATGAAAACCTGCCTTGCCTGCGGCTCGGGACCTCACATCTTCCTCCTAGGATCGGTAATTCTCATTAATGCAATAGTTGTATCTCCCTGAGATATTACATGGTGACGACATGGACCACTTCATCAATTTTCCTCAATTACGTATGGCTAAGAGCATAATCATGCATGCAAATGAACTTGTTCTTGAAACTACTGGATAGGGAGCGGTGTCAAGAGAATTAAGGCAGATTTGGATAATCAGAACATGACTGTGAGTTCAGCTTTACCATTTCTGGTCCAATTAATTAGCCTGTGTATCTGGCTACAGCTGCTCGGAATATCAGTCCTCCGACACTCAACTGGCGTCTGAGCCTGGAGGGAACATTGTGGGCATCTGAAATCCATCTTTTTGACAATTGACTGACTATGAAGACTTTCCAGAGTATCCCTGCTCTCATCTTTAAAAATGACCTTCTTAAAATCAACTTAAGGGGCTTTTGGCCTACGAAATTTTTTTTACCTTTTTTCAAAATTAGTAGACTTTGTTTTTCTGCACTTTTCCGACCTTCCTAAACATTTTGCGGAGCGTGTCACGCCACACCTCTGTCACCCTTGCCTTTTGGAGGACGGCTCGTACTATAATGAAGAAACTTTTAACCCGTGGCAAATGGAAGTTTTCTCCTATCACGTTGATATACTGATTTAGCTAAATTACAGAAATTTTGTTGGTTGAATTTTCAACTTTCAATCACGTTTAATGGTTTCACGTGCTTTCTCAAGTCCCTCCCTGAGTTTTACCATCAACGAAAAGGTTGGTGTTTCAGCTTTCATGGCTCTGATAAGTTTATTCTTCCCATTTTGGAAAGTTTACTTCTAAAAATTCAGTCGAAATTAGTTCTTTCACCTTAAAATTTCCATTTGCTCAGTACCGCCAGCCACCCAAAATAGGAAAAATCATAAAGAGTTACAAAATAATTGTTATTGATAATTATTCATTACAGCAACAATAATAAAAAATAAGTTAGTGGTAAATGATAGTTTTTGAGCGTAACATTGAATTCAAGAAATGTTTGAAAAGCAGACTTGGACAACATCGTCTGACGCAGTGTGTGTGCGACAATGAAATGGCCCACCGGTAAGGTGACTGATACAATAGCTTGAGGATTTTCATTTAGCGACAAATTTCAGAGTCCAATTAGAGCATGATAGTATTCCTACGTATAGCATAGGCTCCTGAATATTAATATCCACTTCAGGCAAGCTTCCAATCAGCGCTCGTCGGGCTCCTAAGTTATGAAAAATGTCTCTAGAATAATTTCTTTTAAATGTAAGATAAAATATCTTTCGTTTTGGGCTCACGTTCTATGTGTCAGAGGACATTGATTACGTAAGTATTGGGTTTTATGATCAACGGAAGAGGGGAAAAATTACCATTGAAAACGGTCCTGTTACTTCAAGTCAGATGTGACGAAACATTTTCGTCTTGCTAGGTAATATGATTTCATTTCGTTTTGCTAGGTCATATGTTGTTGGAAAATATATTGTTGGGCTAGATGACGTGAATAGAGCAACACGAAGGGACATTGGAATGTTTGGTAGACCAAGTGTCTTGACCGTTGAACATTGTGACGAAACATTTTCGTCTTGCTAGGTAATCTAATTTCATTTCGTTTTGCTAGGTAATATATTGTAGGATAACATATTGTTGGGCTAGATGACGTGAATAGAGCAACAAGAAGGGACATTGGAATGTTTGGTAGACCAAGTGTCTTGACCGTTGAACAGTTTGAAAGGGGAGAAAATTTGGCGTATCGCGTTCGTCCAGATTTCGTCTCAAGTTCTGCGAGCTCAAGAGGCTGCCATTTATCTCTGTCACTGTGCGGTCAACACTTGCACCAGCCTGCTGGCTCAGGCATCCCTCAGACCCACACAAACACACAACACAGAACACACACAAACACACACGCACACACAACACACACACACACATACGTAGGCGTGGGAACGAGCCTAGAAGCTACGAGGGTTGGCCCAAGCAACAGCCACATCACCGGAACTAATGAGAGTGCCCGCGTCGAAGGTGTGGCACAAGAAAGCGAGCACTTAGCCAATGAGATTTCGAGACGTCAGAACACGCGAGAATTCCACCAATCAGGATTAGAACGCTGTCTTCATGACTGCGAACATTCGTGAACATTCGAGAAGGATCCGAGCGACGTACATATAAGGGTACGACAAGAAGAATCGAGGTCTTTTTCGCAGGGTTTCGCAACAAGGATAGAGTGAGGGCACGCAAACAGAGTACGCCGGCTCTGCCGGCGTGCCTTGCACAAGAGTACCAAAACTTTAACATCTGTGTGAGGTGACAACATCGAAGTCTCACTAGTAAAAAGTCGGGAAAACAGCAGCCATCGAAGTGTCAACTTGCAATAGAAACCCGCTCGAAGCACATCAACTTCGCGGCGATAATCGTCAAGTGCAAAGAGGCAACAACTACAGCGAAAGCATTTAAGAACTCTACGTCAACTCCAAGAACTCTACGTCAACTCCAAGCTCGCAATGAAACTCCAGCATGACAATTCGAATCTCACAGTTTGAAAGTCTGCAACAGTGCCAGGCTCTGCGAGTTCTGCAGCGGACGAGATGCTCCGGTACTCAGCAAACGGTACTCAAAATTGAGAACACCGAGTGTGTGGAAATCAACGACCAGCACCAACCTACGAGCGCAAGGGAAGAGCGGAAACGGTCTGATCAACCCCTCCGTGAATCCTTCAAGCAGCATTGGAAGCGATCTTAGGTCGACGCCATCCACATGTTACATGCAGGAGAGTGTGAGCGTATAATCGCTGGTTAAGAATTCAGAAGTAGTGAGCTAGAGTGGAAAGTTGCAAATCAAAGAAGCATATGAACAGTGCTCTGAAGTGGTGCGCCATTTTGTGAAATTGATTTTGTTTCTTAATTGTGATGTTGAGAGCTTCACATTGTGCGTAGCGCAAATTTAAGTGTTCCGCATTTTAACACCTTGTGTGAGTCAAGGTTTTTTTTTTTTGTTCATTTTTATTTCGTACATACGCTAGCCCAGCTATTAATTATTTTCTTGTTCTGGTTTATTGTGAGGTCTTCTTTCGGTAGTCATCATGAAAATTTTGTGTAGCGTTAAAATGTGCAATCGTTGCGGGCGCTCATTACGATTCGAAGCGCACCTTTTCCCATTGTGTGTGTCATTTGTGTCAGAATGGGTTTGTTGCCAATTATCACCTTTTAACTCGCGTGTTCTACGGTAAATAAAAATGTGTTTATTCTTTCAAATTTTGTCGTTATTATCCATGCTGATAAATTAAGGTAAACTCGTGGTGCAACTATGCTAACACTGCTATTCCTAGTTTCTTTCTTTTCTGTCCCCCTCTCTTTCTGTGTATTTTCTCTCCTTTCTTTTTCCGTTTTCCGTCTTTGACTATCGAGGTTTGGATTCCTCTATCGGTAACGAGAGGCCGACAGGCCCAAGCTCGTATCGTAACACAGATAAGGTCTTATGCTGTCAAACATGGCAAATAAAACTAACACTAAGTGCTTCAGTTACGTTTGAATGACTCGGCTGTGTTGCTCAATATTCAAACCAATTTACAAGTCTTAGGGGGTATAAACACCGTTTTAGGATAAAATGTTTACAGAAATGGGTTACAGACACGTATATTTTTTATTTTTTCCAAATTTAATTCTAATTCCAATTTTGGATTTCAGAAATTTTGAAGTTGAATGTCTCAACTATACCCTTAACTGTGATACTCGAAATTCGTGCACGAAATTTTGGATAGATCTTTTAACATCTTGGAAACTGAATCAGGGAGTAACGTTCGTAAAATTATTTTTCTTCAACATCGAATTTTTCCACTTCAACTTCAACCAAGATCAAATTCCCATGTAATCTTTACTGAGGCAAAAAAAAAATCAAAATCATGAGGCTAAAATATTATATTAATTAATGTAAATCCTAAACTTTTTCGGGACAGAGGAAGTCACTCAGTGTAAACACCATTGAGATTCTTCAAAGAGAAGTAAGGATTGATACAAAAGGCAATTTAAATTCAATTGCTGGCATTCTCTGTTCCCCGAGATTGCTAGCGGCGTTCTCGTGAAAGTGTGACTGAGAACTACAACACCCCACGAGCAGCCCTGAGACTTGTTGAATAACCCACATCACGTGAAAAAGTCGCTGGTGGCAGTGGATAGCACCGCTATGACGGCCTTCAGGCTTCATGTTCAGGGCTCCCACTCATGGGTTTTTCCACCCAGATCTTGGTTTTTTCGATCCCGCCTGGGTTTCTAGGTTTCATTTTTGAAATATCGCTAAATCTGGTTTTTTTCAAGTCAGTAAGTAAATTCATCATTTCCTCGAGTAAATTGAATAATAAAGTTAAGAATTTCTGGATCTAAACCCTGTGAAAATGCATATTAGATACAAAATTACGCGTTACGGACGGGGCAGAACGTATTTAATCTGTTTCTCGCCCTTAAAAATGCGTAACGAAAGAGTATCTTACGACTTGCAAGCCCGACCAAGCCGGGGATGGAGCAGTTCATGGTGAGCTTGTGTAAGTTGTGTTGCTTCGATTTGCTTGGCTTGTTGCAGTGAGGTGACGTACATTTTGATCGTAGAACTGGTTGTGCATTCTCTTAAAGTGAATGTCTAAAATTTTATTATACATATATAATTTTCAAATTTTAGCTGCACTAGTATTCAAATTGGCTAGTTCTCCGAAATCGATGTCTAAAAAGTGGTATACGCAATTTTTCAAAGAAGAATGGTTAATGAAAAAAGTGGAAAACCTGTCACGGTTGGAAACCTAAACCGAAATTGGTAAGCGATGTCATCAACGGAGTATATCACCAGCGTAATGAAAAGCGCCATGCACAACAGAAAAGTCGTGTTAATGTCGATATTTGCGCTGCAGAAGAGAATTAAGAGGAGGAACAGGATTAAACTCAGCATTTACATCATTGTTTTCACTCATGTATGTTAACTTTTCACTTTTTTCTTATCAAAACAACACTTCTAGTTTTTTTTTGAACGAATCTGGGGTTTTTTCATGTTCAATCTAGGTTTATCTTAAAATATAGAGTGGGAGCCCTGGCTGTAATCATGTTGTGCTTCAGTCAGTCGATGGCGTGTCGTGACTGCAGGTGGTAGAGTAGTTCAAATGCGCTCTAGCTTGCCTCAAGGAGAACATGCAGTTGAGTTCACCGAAAATAATATTTGTACTCAAGGCCAACTCACGGACCTTTTTTGAACAAGACTAACCTTTTGTGGATTGCCAAGTGAATCAATATTTGATTTTAGGAATACGGATCTGAAAATTACTTGCGACACTTTCACAATACAGTATTTGCTTGTTTTCATTTGAAACATTGTTCGCTGGAGGCCCCTGTGTCGGGCTAAAATTGTGTTTGTGTTGTTTTGACGATTTTGGTATAGCCGTATTCTAGTTTAACAAGTTACCGCGCTTCCGCGGTTGTTAACGTTTGGGTTGGTTAGGTTCTAAGTAGCAGAATTGGGAAATCGACTTGACTGCTCGAATACATTTTTATCCTTCCTAAGAAATATGAAAAATACAATTGCATGATAATATTTCCCATACGTGATTAACATTCTTTTTTAAAAAAGGTCGCGCAACAGATGAAATGTCATTCATTTATACCGGTACGTGAATGAGCAATTTACCTTTTGGTGCACATTGGCCCAATTAGCGGGGAACGTGTTAACATGGAATTTTCCTGCCTTGTTCACGGTTGTGGTTGTTGACACGACCACTATTCGGTGAAGATTTTGTTAGCTCATTTTGCTATGTTCAAGATTGCCTGCTTTTTTTTTATCGCTGATGAATTTCATTTAAATAGAACAGCATGGTTGAAAGTAGGTAGTCTGTTACAGTGTTTATTTCTTTTTTGCGTTGTTGTAAATGCAAGCCTCACTTCACTGAGCAGCGCTGACTTTTTTTTATCTCTCTCTGTGTTTAGTCTGATGCGCACAATGGGTGACAACCTATTGTGTGTTCAACAGTAAATGACTATATGATTGGAATTTCCTTTGTTAACTGACGAAGCTGTCTTCACTATAACACGAGTAGCTATTAAAACTTGTAAAATAAAAAGATAAAATGGAAATGTACCACACTCCCGAATGCTGCACTCGTGCAAAAAATGATTTTTTTCCTTCCAATTGACGGTTCATGCAGCCGATTTGTAAGTTTCATTATTGAGCGACTGGTGACATTACAGGGCTAGTATGAGCGGCTGTCGTTTGATGTTAGAGGAATGATGAGGTATTGTACAAAGTATGGTTGGTGGGACATTGGCTTCAAGTTAGTGCTCAAGTTTTATTCATAGCAGTGCATGATGAGGGACAAAGATAATAGCCTCGCAGCAAACTGCGCCAATGAGAGAATCCTCAGTTTGGGAAAGCAAAATACATCTAAAGTACCTCATTTTGTTTGGGCAAACACGTGAAAACAGTTGCACAAGTAGATGTAATTTTGAGTACGAATATCCCGATAGTGCAAGCGTATGGTAGTGGAATATTTCTGAGGCTAACTTCTGACTTTCTGACAAACTGAGACTAAGTAGGAGTCCCTATGGGTTATTCCTTTGTTTAAAAAGATATTTACGCTGGGCGTCGCTTGTGTGACGTAAGGTGAATTTGCATGCGATATAAGGCTGTTCTTCTCGCACTATTGTAAATCGAATATATTTAGTGGCATGCAGGATCATCGCGTTGACATGGTACGCCGAAGCATGAAGATTGCAGCCGACCTCACCAGTGTGCTTCTTGAGCGAAAGTTGACCTTGTGACGCGATAAAAAATCCGTCGTAAGGAAGCTCGCCTCTGATCGAAGAGTTTTGAAATGATTCGAGTCGTTGAATTTTCACGAAGTAAAGCTATTGAAAAACACTAGCTGGCGAACAAGAAAAATTCATGGCTGCAGGACCCCAACTGATATTAATCAACTCTGACATTTGTTTGGGAAAGTATTTTAAGCGCCTTTTTAATACCTGTTATTTTACATGACTAGATTTTATCGAAGATTCAAGACATGAGAAGTATCATCATTTGTCAATAATATAACTTTAACATAACATATCTATAATTTACGTTACAGTAAAAACAGCTGTGCTCTTCACATTCTCCATCTAATGTGTGATTAGCCTAAAATAACGAATCTATTTGTGCGCAAAATTTTTTTAATGCAAATTCTTAATGCAAAATTCATTCTAAGAACAGTGTTCAATGCTTTAATGATCGTAGTCCATATTTTATGTGAAGTTCCCACAGAGATATTGTGTCTATTTCCTACGAGTAGTACGCAGGCTGATGCCTGAATTATCATGCCCTGGATTTGATTATCTACCATTCTTCCTCCAGTTCAACGTGAGTTGTCAGTGCATGGTGTCTCGGAACTTCATCCAATTCTCCTCGTGCATTACAGTCTCCTGAGAGACTTCGCTTCTCATAAATAATATTATCAAACAGTTTGAGTTTTAGCCCTGAAATTTTTTCAAATTACTATTGAGTAAACCTATTATCTGCCAGTCCATACTTGAAGAATAGAATATGGTATCAGGAAGAAGCAAGTGGGACATTCTTAAGCTGTCCCTAGTGCCATTGCCGTCAGACATCCATCACGTGCAGGCACCGAAACAACGCATTTAAAATCATAAATTTTCATGCCCAAGCACCAGTACATTCATGCTAATACAATGTTTCAAAATGCGACCGTTATTCAGAGTGTTGTGCCATGATTAAAGAGTTTTCTTTGTATTATTAGTTATTCTCGTATTAGAGACAACACAAACTCTCTTTTTACGCTACGTAGACGCTATTATCCGATGAGGCGTTACCAAAGGATGTCTAAATACATCACAAAAAACACGGTTACTGATAATACGTACTAAAATACGCAGGTAGTTTTTTTCTCCTCAAATAAACCTAGAATTCTGGTTAACCTTCGTATTGTGGAATACTAAGGAATTGCTAACCCATTAAAGGGTAAAAACGATTTTTGAACATATTCAACGTGATAGCAGAGTAAAAATTTTACGGAAGCTTATTCCAGATGCTGACAATTTTTAATGAGAAAAAAATTATGGCCTGAGTCATCTTGATGTTTTTTCTGACTGTTACTTCCGATTCGGATAATTGCCTCTTTGTTGAAAAGCCCCTCTGGGATAACATCATTGACGTCATCAAAATATCTGTAGTTCTTGCTTAATTGACCTCGAATTCTTTGTTCAAGGAGAATGAGTTTAGTCAGTAGCAGACGTTGTTCGTAACTGAGGTTACGGAGTCATGGAATCGTTTTTGATGGTTAATGTCGAATTCTCTGTATATATATTTTTCGTATCTCGTCTTACAGTAGAGGAACAGAATTGTACCACGTATTCCGGATGTAGTCGAACTAGTAGCTCATAAAAGGGCAGTACAATGTCCGTAGGCTTGTATTCAAAGTTTCTTGCTACGAAGCTAAGAACCATACTCGAATTCGTAACGCTTTTTTCTACTTGTTTGTTATGCATGAGATCTTTGGTGATGGTGATGCGAACACCTCTTAGTTGGTTTACTGCTTCAAATGGATTAGCAGTTGTGATGTGTAAGAAAAGGATGTTATTATTTACAATATACATTCTGATTATTATTATAATTTTTTATGCTTAAGCTTATTTGAAAGGTTTCGGTCCATTGGAAAAGATAGTTCAGGTCTGTCTGGATAAGAATTCTATATTTCATGGTGAAGTTTCGTGTCATCAATGAATTTTCTAATTTTACGAATGAATCTGCGGTCAAGGTCGTTCCTAAAGCGTTCCCTTGAGGAACCCCTAAGGTTACTCGTGTCCATGGTACTAACTAACTCGTGAATCACTATTCTTTCAGTGCGATTAATGATATAGTTTTGTTATTGTCTCCTACAAGGAAGTTTTACGCATGCGAATTGGATGACGTTCCGTGACAAAACATCAGGAACTCATAGAACTGGAGTATTCTCCACAATGCCATGAGCTCCAACTTTGGCGGCCGTATGCCTTCCCTGGGGAACTTCATTGAAAGTTTTCGGGAATTGAAGATGTATGATGTCTACGGCTATCGTACTTTCGAATGTTCTGTTGACTTCTCCAAAAAAAAGCCAATTAGGTTTGTGAGACGCGTGTTTTTTTCCTGGAACGCGTACTGAGAATCTCTTTAATAAATTTTGGGTTTGGAGGTGCTTTGATATTCGGATTTTGAAATATCTCGCCATCATTTTATTGGTAACAGATTTCAAGCTGATTTGGCGATAGTCATTGAATATTTGTTTGTTCCCTTTTCTTAAAAGTTGGCTAGTCCTGCTTCCACTCCTGCGGAATTAGCCCAGTTGTGAATGATCGACAGAACATGTTCGCTATGGTGCTCTCGGATTATAATTACTTTTGCTTTTTCTTCAAGTATATTGTGAGCTAACGCGTCAAGTACGGTTGATGTAAATCGGCTCAAAAGGATGAACTCTTTTGCGATCTCTTAAATTGAAATCATGTCATTTGTGAGAGGTACCTTTATGTTCAAAGCTTCAGGTCGTGGAACTTCAGTTAAATCCGCTTTTTGTGAACACTGAGGTAAAGTGCGTATTTAGGGTTATGATTATATTTTGTCATCTGATTGATCATCCGTTTGACGGCTCTGCTGGCGCCAGTGTGCTCCAAGTGATGTGCTTCTGTTTTGCACATTTTCAGTGTTCAATTCGATATTTACATAGCGTATAAAAAGTGCCTAATCTCGTGTGTAAACCAGGGAGTGTTCATCGTCGTGGTTCAGTTACTGTTGAAACATGTTTTTTTCTGAAAGGGTGAAAATGTTATCTCATGGTACCGTGAAGCATTTTGAGAGGTTACGTCCCTCAAAAATCACCTAAATCAACTCTGCCAAGTTCTAATCAGATTGATTAGAAGTTTACCCTTGGGTGGTAAGGAATGCATTTGTGTTTCACCCTAGCGTGACAGCCATTAAATGCGAGTGCAGAATTTATATAATTATGGTGATCTACTCTGTTCGCCCTCTCAGAGGGATGCAACCATTGTATCTACGGGAATTAGTGCTCCCAGGGGGAAATTGTGAAATGTTTAGCTGGGAGTTAGGTAAGCCTTTTTTTTGTTGAAATAAATTTTTTTTGGAGGGAGGGGGGGTTTGTTAGGGATTGTCCTGTTTTTCAGTCCCTTTGACTTTCTTCTTCAACTTTTATCTTGTTTCATCCACTTCTTTCTTATCTTACTGTTTCTATGCGCACGGGATCCCATGTAGAAACACCCTTTGTGCGTAGATTCCACGTTTCTTTAACTACATACTAAATGGTGCCTTAATCTTTCCTCTCCTTGAACACCTTTGTTGTGGTAAAGGGAGGCTAAAGCTAATTTATAATCAATCAATAATTACTCTGTTCGCTACATCTGGGGTGCTTATCCTGAGGTCCGTGGTAGAAATAATGGAGTCTAATATATTATTTTCTTTTTTTTTAAGAACTTCTGTTTCAAAGAATTTGCGTGTAGAAGATCAGTTCGCTTGCTTCCAGTGTCACGACTTTATCGTGATGCCTATTCTACAAGGAAGATTAAAATTGCCCTCAATTAGTGTGTTGTAAGGAGTACTGAGAATATTGTAAAGGAGTTAACATGGCCCATTGTTATCGATTACTGTACATTGTGAATTTCTATAGGCGATACAAATCTGGGTGGTTTATCTGTACGGTAGTAAATAGTTAAATATACTAGCTCAATTTTCCTTGTACGTGCTTTCGCTTTGAGCTGTGGCTGCAACATCCCATTGACGTAAAGAAATGGAACTGTCACCTCTCTGACTGGCCGGAGGTTTAGCAGCATTGTGATACGCTTATCCTCTCATGCAGTTGTGCTACTTTTGGGAGATGTCTTCCGCGTAGATCTAACCAAGTTTTGTTCAGAGCTAAAATATCGTGCGGCAAGATTGATGCAATGGCTTGCATTTTTGGGAGAATGCGTTCTTCGTTGTCAACCAATACCTTTAGGGTGCCGCTAATTTGGTTTAGTTCTTTTTCAGTAGACCTTATCCAGGCTCGTCGCTTTGCTCTGAGGCAGGTTCGTCGCTTTGCTCAGAGGCTGGTTCTGTGTCATTTTGTAGTTTTGCTCAGCGGCCGGTCCATGGAGTTGTTCTGTGGCCAATTCGTATAGTCGTTGTTGCCATCAGTATGTACAGTTATACACCACTAAATAAAACGGTTCTTGGATTCGATTTGCAAATTTCTGAAACAAATTAGGAGAAATTTCTTTCTTTTTAAGTTTAGAGATAAATTATCGTATCATCAGTTTTATCGTAATGCGTTAGTTCAATGTAAAATATAATGCATGATCGTGTACAATTTGTATGATTTCTTTCATTGTGAACTGTCATGGGAGAATATGTTTTTTAAGGGGCCCAGTTTGGGCATTTAAGACTTTTGCATTACAGAAGCCGATAATTTTTTTACGTAAGTTTAGGAATGTGAAAATAATTTGGAAAATTAGGTTGCAACAATAGATTAACTTGTCTTCGAGGTGGAAGAAAAATGAGCATCCTAGCAAATTTTGCTCAAAGTGAATTCCGAAATCTAACCTCAACGCAAAGAAAAAACGCGCATTCAAATGTTGGTATGCAATCGAGAACTTTTTGCTCTATAAATTCAACAAGATGCTATCATATCGCAAATTTGACAAAACATTTCATGAAGTCAATCTGTCATGGCTATTAAAGGTAAATTATGCTTAACGTAAATGCAAGTACTAATGAGCAAGGTCGAAGTAAATGGTCGAAGTAGCATTAAGTTTGTTCAAATTTTTTATGTTGAACAGCAAAAAAGACTGTTACCGACATCGCTGCGTTCTTGATAATGACGCAAATCTTTTATTTCTTCTAACTCGACTGAAACGCTGTGCAACTCAGAATTGGAAATTTTTGACTTTACTCTATTATGGAGACTTATTTCGGCCCTCACTATTGCGCAACATCCGGGTGCATTCCTCTTTGTTACAATGTTTTTTTTTCATTGTAATGTTCGTTTAATCGTTTTTTTTTCATACCTCGTGGTTAAAAACCATGACAGTTCAATGCTTCCTCAGCCACTGTTTGAATGCTCTTCTGTACATCACCGTATCATTTTTACGCTGCTTAATTTCCCCATTGATTTGAGGTTGATGTTGACAAATTGCGGTTCAAATTGACCTTACCTTTTGAGCTACCCGTTCGATAGTCGAGACTGAGTCAATGCTAACAGAGCAAGAGAGTGATGCTGGAGGTTGGGGGAGAACCCTGGCGCTTGCAGCACAACTGCACGCCGTATCTGGCGAGGACTTCACACTCTCGGCGGATTTCCTGTGCAGTGCCGCTCGCAGGGACTGTACGATGAAAGATAGCCCTCCTTTGTTTAGGGTTTGTTTTCAGCTCTATGACCGGTCGGCCTTCCCCGTTCTATGCTCGGGATGTCATTTCTTCTCCTATAACCTAATTTTTAAGACGGCTTCACCGACCTCACTTTTTTCTAGTGTTCCATTCACCTTGTTTTATCTGTAAAATATCTTAATTATTTGTGTTCACGCACTAGCTATGGCAAGTAAATCTGATTTACAAATTTTTTAAGGGATTTATTTGTCCTATGAAGCGCAAAATATTTCTTCCAAGCGCAATTCTGAGGGAGCTAGAGAAAAATTAGGGATTTTTTTGATAAAAGTATCATAGGGGAGCCTGGAAGTATAAGAAATGAACGTTGTGAGTTTCTTCTCATATTAGACTGAGCTTGCGTGGAAAATGAAATGAGTACAATTACGGCTCTTCATCTATCTTAGCTGTAAAATTAAATTAACTGGAATACCCCGATTTACTAGTCGTAGAGAGAACGCGCTCTGTAGCCTACATGGGTTTCATCGAGAGATGATTTTTGATTTTCATAGAACATATTTCAAAATTCAAAAGCCTAGATTTGACGCAGACGAGTCTAAAATTTGTTTAGTTTTGTTGGTGATCTATGAGAAAAAAAAGGTATGCTGTTAAAATGGGATTTTGCCAAAAGGCAACTAAGATTTTCTTCCGATTTTTTGCTTTTTAAAAGTATTTTCATGTAATCATTTCGTCTGTGCTCTTTTTTTAGCTATAATGTAATGTTGTCATGGTTATCTTAATTGATTTTGGCATTATTCGAAATAATTGTTGAATAAAAGATAAGAGTTTATTAAGCTAGAGATCCACTGCAAAAGCTTGAACGGAGATTTTCATTTTTATGGGAAAATAAGGGAACAATTGTGATACGCGTCTCCTTTCTGAGCTCTCTACGTTACGCCATCGTTTTCAGTTTGCATAATCATCGAAGAGGATCCGTCAGCATGTGAGCCAATTTGGACATTGACCTTTCCATAATTAAAAAGGGGTTTCAATAAGCAAAGGCTTGTGAAACTGTTCATGCTTCAGGCTACTCTACGTTACACTGCCATCAGGTTGTAATAAGGCTGCATGCATTCCTCTTCCTGAGAAAACTTAAGGATTGTTTACAAATAAGAAACAACTGGAAAAATCAAGTCCGTAGCCCGTGATTGATGGCTAAAGTTAAAAAATTGCTGCGTGCAATATTGCTAGCTGTGCACCGCAAAAGATCTGGAAATTTCATTTGAAGTATCATGTTGCTACTTGTGTAAAATAAAGTATTCATCGGAAACACTGTCGCTCGAAAAATGCATCATAATTTTTCAACGGATTGACAAACCGTAGAAACGGTAAAAGATTGCACGTTTTTACAGTCTATTCCATTCAGTATAGATCAATACTGAATGGTCCTTTCTCTTCACTCTCTTGAGATAGTTTTTGTTACGGCTCGACGCACCACTTCGTCATATTGTTACTCTCAAGCTCGGGCGCCAATGTCCGTAAATATATTACAAATAAAAAGTAACCTATTAAAAAAATGCATTGAGACTTCAACTTGAACTAGGAATTTTCTCAGTCTTGATTTTCGAAACTCCTCTTCGCGTTTCTTTGGTCACAATCATCGTCTCTCGAATGACAGCGATCATCGATGGATTCATGAGTCAGATGAAACCAAAATTTTATTTCAGATTATTTCGACAGATTTTTGGCTCACGGTAAACTATTAATATTATTTTGTAAATTAATATTTAACGGTATACTATTAATATTGGAGTACAAGTCCATTCCGTCAGTGTATAAAAATTATCATTTGCACTAAACAGTGCAAACGTTTGTTTGAATGTTTTATTTGAGTCGTATGATGTTTTCGTAAGCCTAGTGTGACGATTTCTTTCTCAAATAACTGAACCAAAGGAATTCACTTATTTGTTGATTTCTCAATCTTTTGCACAATCATTGACATGGCCAGCGCGGCATATTCACCTACAGAGATTATTTAAAATGAAACATTTCATTAAAAAAAAGTAGCACCGTTTTTTTAAATTTTATTTGATATGAACTTTTTTTTCTTTCTTTCTGTTCTTTCAGCTTCAAGTTTCATAATTTCATAATTTTTGTCTCTTAGATGAGTCAGCGATTATAATCGATTTTTAACGGAATACTGTATCTTAATCCATTACTTAATCCATTACCATTAGGTTAGTTTAAGACTCGCTAGCCACAACAAACGTGATCTCAAGAGTGCGAACTCAAGAGAGCGTTTAATATGGACTGTAGAAAACAGGGAAGCTATGCGTCAGGTGCGCGTAGAAACAGCAAGTTAAGAAAGAAAAGGAAAAAGACGAACACTTTTCTGAAAACAGTTAAGTGGACACGAAAGACGGAAGTCCCGAAGGCCTATTCATAGCTACGTTACCAAACAGTGCCACCCCAGCCTGACGCCAGTCTCCACAGCACAGGGTACACAAACCTTCCTTACCTAAACCGATTCTATGGCTCTTTAGCGGTTTAAATGCAAAAAAAAATAATTTTTGACGTCTTCGCTCACCTAACGATACACAATTGGCAAATATTAGATTGTTAGTCAATATCATCATTGTGTGAGAAATAAACATCATGATGATGGCTCATCAGCTCGAATGTTTATTTCCTTGCTTTGTTTTCGCATTGCACCAAAGTTTTCATTCGACTTGCGTGACAATCTTTCTTCTGTTTTCGTTCTGGAAACGTTTTCTGTCTGCACTGCTGAGGAAGAAACTATATAAATTTATTGCGTGGTAAAGCATGACCACTCTGATGCAGAGATACACTTGTTCCTTCATGCTAATTGATAGATTTGATTGGAAATTAATTCCAGCCTTCCTAACTACAACAAAAGTGCTCCAAAGAGGGGAAGACTTAAGGTATAATTTATTATGAAGTTAAATAAATAGGGGAACTATGCACCAAATGTGCTCCCACACAAGATCCTGTGCGCATAGAAGAAGTTAGGAAGAAACTTCATGAAAAGATAAAATTTTAAGTGTTCAGCGTGTTGAATAGCATGAGAGTAGTGAACGGAAAAGAGGTGATCCGCAACAAAATCAAAAAGTCTGTTCTGCTAAAAAATCTGTTCGAACCGCTCCTGTTAAACATCATTTTGATACCGTCGTCGATAGCTCATCAAGTCCATGTCTCAAATCTTGTTAAAAGTAAAAATAAATGTAAAACGTTAAACGTATGACGAAGTCCAATTTTTACTAACACAGCCAATTTTAAACTTTGAACGTTTCTGTAACTTACTGAACTTGAAGTATTTCAGCAGAAAAAACGGCATACCTAACTACTTAAACTAATTTTCTAATGTAGACCTAGGTTTAAATACTTTTAAATACTATTCAAAAACAGAAGAGTGTAAAGATTGATTTGAGGGGAAAGGTGAACATAGTCTATTAGCATGGACAAAATTTAAACTTGTTCTGCATTTAAACCCTCAATAGGCACAGAATAGGTTTAGGTTAGAAAGGCTTGTCTACCTCATACTATAGAGACTGGCGCCCCCCAAGGGGTGGTACTGTTTGGTAACTCTGCTGTAAACAGGCCAGCAGGACTTCTGTCTTTCGTGCCCAATTTACTTCTTTCAGTTTTCATGCCTTTTTCACCATTTCTTATTTGGGTTTTTTCCTTTTATTTCTGAACTGGCTGTTTCTATGCGCAGTGTGGGTTACACCTTGTGCATAGCTTCCCTGTTTTCCACAGTCCATACTGAACAGTCTCTTGTGTGTGCACTTTAGAGATCACGTTTGTTGTGGCTAGCGAGTCTTAAACTTGCCAGTACAATAGTTATGATAATAGTCTGCTGACAAATTAAGATATAATACGTTTACTAAATCGAAGATGATCGCCTTTTCATTTGATAAACGAAAACTTGTGAAACAATGAAACTTGAAGCTGAAGGAAGAGGAAAAACATTTTATTTTTCGTGACATTGAAAGGAAAATTTGTCGCTTTAATTTTTTTTAAATGTTTCATTATAAATATCCAAAGGTGATGAACATACTGCGGTAGCCATGCCAATGATCGTACTAAAGATTGAGAAATAAACACATAAGTGAATTGCCTTGGTTCAGTAATTCTAAATTTGAGAAGGCATGTAAATTCATCAACGCGCTGTTACTGCTAACTGTGACACACCTGATTTGGAGGACAGTCTTCATGGTTGCAGGCTACTGCGGTGGCTGTAGATAATATTGATCCTATAAAGAGGGGAAGTAACTGATTCTACCTGCACATAAAACTAAAATGACGACTCCTTGGAAGTTTCGAAAACTAACTTTTCGGCGCCATGCACATCAAACGAGTAGCAATTATTTAGCTCGGAGGCTTGCTCTACTACACAACAAATTCATGAAATGTTCTACCAAAACGAAGCTCTCATGAAATATTTACAAGTGTCAGAAACGAGATAGAAATCGTCACTCTAGGCTTACGAAAACATACGAATAGAATAAAGCTTTGAAACAAACGTTCGCACTCTTCAGTGCAAATGCTAATTTTTATGCACTGACGGGATGAACTTGAACTCTAATATTAATTGTATACCGTCGAATGACCATGAGCCAAAAATCTCCCGAAATATCCTTCAATTAAATTTTGATTTCATTCGACTTTATAAGTCGATGATCGCTGTTAGTCGAGAGACGATGATTGTGACCAAGGAGACCTGAAGGCAAGTTTCGAAAGTGTCCAAGACCGAGAAACTCGTTTCTCAAGTCGTAGCCTCAATGTATCCTTTGTGTAAAATTAATAGTTTACACTTAATTTGTGATATATGTGCGGACATTGACGCCCGAGCTTAATAGCAACATTACAAGGAAGTGATGCATGAAGTAACCCAGCAAGTCGACAGTTGATAGAAATATTTAATATTAGTAGATGACGCTATGCATGACCTTTGATCTAACTCGGTGCCCACGTAGCAAGACTGTGCAAAGAATTCGTCATTCCACGAGTAAGCACGTTTCCGGTGTTGCAATTTCCTAGGAAAACCTTTGTGGATTTCCTGTTTTCATAAATGAATGAAGATGTAAATCGCTTCCGAGCTTATAGTAATCTAACTAAATTGTTCGCCAAAATATTTCCATGTTCTGAATAATTTTACTCGCTGGTCTACAATTTCCTTCTGGAATCTACTTCGAGAGCAAATTGTCAATATTAATCACTCATAGGAAAAAAATCGTCATATTTTCTCTTGAGAAGATATGTTTTGCACGTTTTAATGGCGCAGTAAACAGTGCAAATACTTTCATATAGTTTTTTCTAACAGTCCTAGTAAAAAAAAACATTTATTTCCAATAGAGTACAAACATAAACTGTCAATACATTGGTTTTTAAAACATCTTAACCTAAAAGCATCCTTAATTGATAATAACACATTGGTATTGGGATACCCGTGTAAAATGTTGAATC
>JACJUY010009253.1:0-31663 GCA_014220935.1 Platorchestia sp. MABIK | reverse complement strand
CGCAGCGCCAGTGCCGGGATACGAACCCGGGCCTCCAACATGCAAGGCCGATCCCTTCACCACTGTACCACAGCGAGCGTCCTGAAAAGAGAACGTCCTGATCTTGTTTCTCTCCGAAACAATGGAAAATCATAATACCACCAAAGAATGTAATGCAAGGATTGGCTTAGGTCAATACTTACACTGAAAATTCAATTGCCATCACAATAAGTAATATGTTGACACATATGTGATACATCAATCTGATGTACGTTATGGATTTTTAACTAAGAAAATTGAATTGAAAGGAACAAAAAAATTGGAAACGTAGTTTTGTAGATTCGTTTTATTTTTTAGTCTGAAGAATATACACATCAGTACCAGTAAAATCATAATGCAATTTACACGAGTACAATTACTTGGAAAATATTTCTTAGAGTAAAATACATCACTCAGCGAACGTCTATTAGTCCTCTATTGAAGAACTGCAATGCCTCTTTCCTTTCCTGCGCCAACCACAAAACCGGGACCTAAATTGCGAGTAGGTAAATTGCTCATAGAATTTCTGTAGTACTAAACAATTTTTAAATTAAAAGTAATGACCAGAACAGTACTTCCCGAAAATCATACAATGCACATCAAATAGCTTCCAAGCCTGGTAAATTGGGTTTATAGGACTTACAGAATGAAATCCCATTTGTTTCCCCAGTGAGTTAATTACTTACTTCTGTGCTAACCGGTTACAATAACAACGGTGGGGATTTTTTATTATTAGGAACAAATTAAATTAACATAAATGAAGTATGTATTAGGAACAAGTGAAAGCAGAATACTCCTCAATGCTTTTTGCAGCCTTTTTTCTTTGAACATTTTTTGGACGCCTTCGCTTGCCCTGGAGACTGGAAGGCGAATGCCGCCACCGACACCGCGTTCACGCATCGCTGCTTCACGCACGCCAGCAGCTCCATGTACTGGAACGCATTTGGATTCGAAATGTCATATGTTCCTTAGAGAGACTTGAGGCAGTATTAGACAGGAAATACGCATGGATTTCAGTAGGCTAATGGTTCCTTAATGGGACTTGAGGCAGAATGAGATAGGCACAACATACATACATTAGGGAGCTATTGATTTACATCAATGTTTTGCCGTTTGCAAAGTCTAACTATAAATGAAATAGCAAGGATAGTCACTTTTTTAAAATAGACATTATTACTTAGCGAGGTTAAAATGTCAGAACTAAAAATACACGAAAGATGAACGTTTCGACCACAAGGGTCATCTTCAGCATCTGGGGAAACACAGTTATTTTCACAGAGTTAAAAAATAATATATATACATATGTATGGTTAACAATTGTGATTGCTAACAGGAAATTTGCAAGGGATAGGAAGATTGGGTATCATTTAAAACCGGTTTGCTTTTCATGATAAAAAGAGACTCTAAAATACGAAGATCTATTTGACTAGAAGAGGTTGCAATTATCTGGAAATCGTCTAAACGAACAGGCAAGTCGCATTTTTCTGCATGGGCACGCACAGAGGATTGAGGGGGAGAAGCTAAAGGCCTATTTGTTCGAAAGCTTCGTCCGGCATGCTCTGCTACACGAATACTCAAGGCCCTTTTTGTGGACCCTACGTACTCAGACGCACACAGTGCGCAACGATATTTGTAGATGACTGAAGAGAGCAAAGCCTTCGGAAGCTTATCTTTGTAATTGAAAAAAGAATTGATTTTGTACGAGTTGACTAAAATTATCCGAAAATTAATATGCATGAAATGTTTTGATAATAGCGTCATTAAATCTTTTTTCAATTTTTCTGATTGGTAACCGAAATAGGGTATAACAAAATAGAAATCTTTTTTCCTTACTGTTGTCATGGGTGAGCGGTCACAAAATTTTAAATTTAAAAACTTCTTGATTGAGGAATGTATGAGCCAAGCGGGAAAACCATTATTTCGGAAAAAGTTTATCAAAAATTCAACTTCACTATGAAATGACTGAAAACCTGAACATACACTATACGCTCAACATAAAAGAGTTTTAATACCATTCAATTTGAAACGAAAATTGCAAAAACTATAGAAACTCAAACCCAACCCATTAAATGTTTGCTTGCAATAGACAGAGCTATGAAATTTGTTATTTTGACTAGTGATTATAGAATCCAAAAATGGGAGACAGTTTTCTTTTTCCAGTTCCATGGTAAACTTAATATTCGGATGTTGGGAATTCAAGTAAGACAAAAAAAGGCTACAGTGAGAACTATCTCTAAATAAAAGGAATGTATCATCTATGTAACGTTTATAAAATACAGGCTTATATTCAACCGGGCACATTTCCAACCATCTTTTTTCGTGAAAAGCCATGAACATATTAGCAAAGGTGGGTCCTAACGGAAGGCCCATTCCTAGCCCATCTAACTGCTGAAGATGACCCTTGTGGTCGAGACGTTCATCTTTCGTGTATTCTTAGTTCTGACATATTAAACTCGCTAAGTAATAATGTCTATTTTAAAAGTGACTATCCATGTTATTTCATTTATAGTTAGGGAGCTATTGCTCGAATTAGAGCCAAGTCTAAGAGATTAATTAGAAACAATGTAAGTTAAAGTGGCAAATTTGATCGCCCAATGCAAGTTTGAATTGTTTAAATTGTGCTTTATGTTGCGGCAAAAATTGAATTCTTCAATTACTTTAGCTGACGTCCTCCCGATTGAAATTCTGTCAGAGTTTTTGAGAGCTGCACTGAACGAAGTTTGTAAAGGTTTCTAAAATTATCCATTCAAATGCCAAAGTCATTCACCTTGAAAAAGTTAATGCAAAATAAATTCCTCACTATGAAACGTTGAAGAGGGAAATGTGTTCCGAACAATATGTTCTTCCAAGAGCTAAGAGTATTTGTTGGGTGTCTCTCATCAGCTTAGCGGAGTTTAGAATTAGTGGCCAGGTTGTTGAAATGTGTGTGTTACTCCAATACACTTTAGGATGTCACCTACTAAATGGTCAACCAAGCAAGGTTTATCAGATTGAAATTTTTTGACAATGAAATCCCAAAAGCAAGACCTTTTATACAAAGTAAATTTATAAAAATCCCTCAGCATAAAAATTCCACACTAGGTGGACGAATGCTAAGTCGCTTTACTTCAAATTGTACGTGAAAAAAAAAAAATTTTTGACGAGAAAAAGGGCAATCTTGTAACCCTGAACTATGTATATTATTTATTAGATAAATCCCCAAATAATTTTCATGACTCTCATTCCCTTCTCCTGATTCACTTATTCTCCTTCAGGAAAAAAAATTATAAAACTCCACTATTTGAATGGAGTAGCAATATTTTAAGCATGTACGTATCTAGTTTGCCGTTCTGACTACTTCAGACGCGAATCCATAAAATATCTGACATTATTATACAGTATTTTTCCGTTTTGAAAGGTGACATAAAATATTTTCTGAAACGTCCAAGCCGAAAGATATTTGAACACGGAAACTCAGAATAGGAATTTAAATGCGTTGAATTAAAAACGATCAACTACTTTATAAGAACTTAAGCCCGATGTGAACTTCAACAATTTTGTGAGGTTGAAAAATTGGAGAGTGGAGCGATCAATGAAAATATTTTCTTTTTATTCGCTCTACATGATTACTTTTGAGAGTCATGAGTGGAAGATATTATCTTATTATTTGCTCTATGACGACTTTTTGAGTGAGTCATGAGTGCTACCTTGAGGTCAGGAGGCTCCGGACAGCTCCTGACGGCGGCGGCGACGGTGGTGGCCAAGGGAGGGTTCCAGCTCAGCTGGGCTTGTGCCTTCCCTGCCAGCGCCTCGCGGTTGATCGTGTCGTTCAGTCCCAGCTGCTCAGTTCACATGAATCTTATTTATAAACTAGATTCCCAGCCGTTAATATGACCTGCATTTTTTTTCATTACTAAATCTCATTTACGGAAGTCCCAGCTGTTCATTTTGCATGAATCTTATTCGTATACTAAAGTCCCAGCTGGTCTTTTGGCCGTTTTTTTTTCATAAATTCAAGACCCAGCTGCTCATATGACCGGAATTTCATTCATAAATTGAAGTCTCAGCTACTCACATGACCAGTTCATATACCCATAAATTGAAGCGATGTCATATATGACTAGTCAACGACCATTTCAACGAAATTATAGGTATAGAAATACAGCGATGCTGTTTTCATGGATTATGTGCGGTTAAAATAAACTGATTTTACGTTTATGCATTCGTTTTTAATTGCTTCGGTTTGCGTACGTAAGAATTAAAGATTTGTGTATTACTGCAAGGGTATTTCAGTGATAAATTGGTCCTAATAACTGTAGCAAATCTCTCTACCAACAGTTGAACGAAGTTATTTTGTTAGTGAACATAATTTAATTCGATCGGTGCTCCATCTTTTAGGTGATATAATTATAGGATTTTAGAGTTTAGGAAAAGATTGGAGAGTTTAGATTTTAGGAAGACTTACGGAATTGTTAAAGGTTTTCGGAAATTCTAAATTTTAGACTTTATAGAAATATACTTAACTCGCCCCAACGAAAATCCCAATCAATGGATGAAAAGTATTTGTGTGTTTGTGTTGAAAAATTACCTAGGAAAAGGTTTAGCCATAGAAATATGGGACTTTCCCGTTAAATTCTAGTAGGAGTACTTCAAATAGTAATCGATTATTAAATCCGTTCAACTAATAGGAATGAATATAGTTATTTCAGTCCAGAGCTGTTGAGGGAAAAATAAAAAAAATTCCTTTCATGTACGTGGTACTAAATAATCTAACTTGTTCGGTTATATTTTTTTCTGTAAATGACCTAATCTGGCAACTACAACTTCATCAGATGCTGAGGTGCCTTTCTGGTTAATAAAATCAGAGCGTAAACTGAGACAGCCAATCAACTTGAGGTGATTATCGAAGTTTTAAAAGAATACTGTATAAAACCAACATATTGAAACAAAGATTAAGAAGATTATCTAATTTTTATGAGAATACTGTTTAAAACCATCATATTTAGATTAAGACTGAGACGATTATCGAAGTTTTAAAAGAATATTGTATAAAACCAACATATTGAGAGGGAGATTGAGGGGATTATCGGAGTTTTATATGAATACGGTACAAAACCATCAAATAAAGACGGAGACTACGGTATAAGACCATCAGATCGAGACAAATATTATCGACATTTTAAAAGAATACCGTATAAAACGAACATATTTATGCAGCTATGTAACAGCTCACCAGCCCAGCGTTCATGAGGAGACACCGTCGCAGCCTCATGACCACCGCGGTGTCGTTGCTGACGCGGTCCACGATGCTCTCAGGGTGGCCTGAGCTGAAGGCTGGGCCTGCATTGGTGCCAGAGTTGGTCATTGTTCTCTTTATTGTTCAGTAACTAATGTACACGGCGCGTCGAAAACGACAAGATTCAGTATTTTCATAGGATACATTTTCTAGATGTGGATGACAAACAAATATATCCTAAATATTTAGGTCCTAATAGTTTATGATATTACTTAGACTTGCATTCGGAGCCTGATTTTAATACCTATGGCCGGGATGCCATACCCATGTAATACCTATGGCCGGGATGCCATACCCATGTAATACCTATGGCCGGGATATAATCCCTATGTAATTCCCATGCAATACCTATGACCGGGATATAATACCTATGTAATTCCTATGCAATACCTATGGCCGGGATGCCATACCCATGTAATACCTATGGCCGGGATATAATCCCAATGTAATTCCCATGCAATACCTATGGCCGGGATGATTTGGGTTTTGGGGATGGAGAGCTGGGTGGCGCAGGTGAAGATGCCCCCCACGGGCCCACCCGCCCCCCGCACGAGGGAGGTGACGGGTGCGCACTTGCTGAGCCGCACGCTGCACTCCACCGCAGCCACGTCTGCGCAGTCTCCCGTGCCTGCGCAGTCCGTGGAGAAACAATTTACTACATTCATGTACCATAAGTAAAACAACAGTAGATTGTTGAAACAATCTAAACAATTTATTCAAGAAACAGCAGGGGATTGTTGAAATGTTCAAAACAATTTATTCAGGATGTAGTAGGTAGTAGATTGTTGAAACAATTTGAGCAATTTATTCAAGATACAGTAGTAGATTGTGGAAATAATCTAAACAATTTATTTACCACAAGCGATACATCAGTGGACTGTTGAAATAATTTAAGCGATTTACTTACCACAAGCGATACAGCAGTAGATTATTGAAATAATCTAAATAATTTATTCAAGATGCAGCAGTAGATGGCTGAAACAATTTAAGCAATTTATTTTCCACAAGCGAGACAGCAGTAGATTGTTTCTTAAGTCTAGTAAAATGGACACATTTGCAGATAGCTACTTGTGAACCCGAATAAGTTCAGCGACTTATAGCGTATGCTATCATCAACGCTATTTCTAGGTGTACAGTTACGAGCAGGAAAACGTCAAGGATGATGAGGGCGCCAACAGTCATCGTGGAGAACGGAGACAGCATAAATTTGAACAGAGGTAACTTATGTAGTTTATTTTCAATGCTGCCATCTTTCTTTGACACAAAATATATTTCATTCGGTCATGCTTCACCGCCGTTATTGGTGCTTAAAAGGTTCGTAATAGAAATTTTTTTTAAGTGTTTACAAAGTGGCGGTTGAGTCATACGAGATATTTTTTTCGCTCTCGAGCTTAGATTTCAATGAGCCTTTGTTAAAGTAGTAGTTATATCCTTTTAAATTTATATGAAAACTGTTTTGTGATAGTATGAACTTTTTTGAGGGCATTGTTCAGGCAGAGTTAAAACACTAAAGAGATGAATCATAATTAATTTTCTTAAACTTTTATTCGTAAATGTATTGAAAAAACATGCATCTAAAATCATCAATCAACAGATTTTACTGACTGGCGTGTCGTGTATCATCATTTTTTTAAACTCCGATCTTTTTATTGTTACAGCTTAGTTAGACCGCAAGCAACTGAGTATCCATATTGCCTTTTGTCGCCTGAGGCATCAACCATAAGTGCGCTTGCAAGACCTTAGATGCTGTGGTCACCGTGGCCGAGTGGTTAAGAGTGTGCGCCTTTTACGAGGAGGGTCGGAGTTCGAATCCAGACACTGCCATCCTGGTAATTCTTCTTGTTGGAAAAAGATGTAACTTAGCCATAATTTCCCTCTCTGTCCAGGTGACGCAAATGGGCATGCACCGGCTCGACCGCGGATGACGATCATTGCGTCCTGGTGTTGGTTGTGAGGCATTTGTAAAATCAGTGAACAAGATGATATGTATCAGGCTTGATAAGAATATAAACCTCTGTTGACGAACCTTTACCAGCATCAGAAGGCAGGAGTTGAGCTGCGACTGGTATAGGACCGTTCCAGTCACACAGATGATACCCTAAGATTAAGCCCACAAAAATCCACGCTAGTCGACACAGCAGCAGCATCTCAGGATTGCCTGTAAATCGAATTAATGAAATTATTTCATAAACCAAATTTTAGTGTCCAGGAAAGAAATTTCAGCTCAAACGTAGTGTATAACTTAGCAGATGAAGATATTACTTCAAGACAACTGTCACCAGCATCCAAGGCCTCAATTTGCAATCGTGAACAATGAAATTTGAAATACTTATTTCAATCGAGAAACAACATGAAATATCAACCAAATTATAGGTGCACTCTTTAAATTAGTTCTCCATGTATGGCACCTGACACGCTGGTTTTACTAAGAAGAAGAATGACAGACAGACTTATTTTATGAAACGATCTTTTTAGTCTTTAGTCAGGGTTAGTGTCACCCACCTTTCATTCTTCGAACAAAAATTCCAATGCGAACAACTTTTTGCACGTTATGCAATTCCATTAATAGGAATTATCAAAGAAATAATAAATATTAGTTATTCAATATATTATGAGTTAAATTTCCAATGAGTTATAGCAGGCGTAATAAACCTACGAATTGAACCAGTACCAAGAAATAATACACGCCTTCCAGGGTAAACCTTTCATGAGCACATCTCAACTCCCGAAGGAGCAAAAAGCACACCTAGCTACTCCTGCAGAGCAAAACACGCACCTGGTCCAGCAGGAACGATGTCTCTGAAGCAAATGAAAACCTCCAGGACTCGTAGTAGAGGCCCGACCGCGTTGCAGAAAAGACTTTGATGCACCGAGGAAGTGACTCGCGTGGTGCAGATTAGCATCTCGGCGCATGACATATCTGACGTGCGCGTCGCAGCGCGTGACACATTTGACGAGTCAGGCTGACACGAGACGAGCATCTCGTGACTCTCACCCACAGATGAGGATAACAAGGCTTCATGCCTTGGAGGAAAACTCGGTGAATGTCGCGAAGATTTTTTATTCGCGAAGTATTAATTCACGACAGGAACTCAATCAACTTCTAGATATAAATTTTAAAACCTTAGAATTTTTTATAAAATGGTCACTCGGAAAAATATTCAGAAATTCCTTGCTATTTCTGTTCAGACGAATGTATTTCGATTATTAAACGTGTTAAACGCACTCTAGATCCTATAGAAAAAGATAAAACTCCAACTTACGTTACAAAAATTATATGAAAATTTTGCAAGTTGCTGGAGCACAATTTCCAGCGAAATTCTAAGAACTGATGCGTTTTCTGAAATTTACGCTTGAATATTCATTCATAGAGAAAATTTCGTTCAATTTCTAGATATTCATTTATGATCATAAATTTTCATAATCTTTTACATAAAAATCTCTTAGAAAATATTGAAAAACTCCTTAACATTCCCGTTCAAACGAATGTATTTCGATCATCAAACGCTTTAAACGCGCTCTAAGTCCTGTAGAAAATGATAAAGCTCCAATTTCTAGAAAAAAAATTATTTGAAAAATGTTGCAAGTTTGCTGGAGCACAATTTCCAACGAAATTGTACGAACTGATGGGTTTTCTGAAATTTGCACTTGAATATAAAATCTTGGACAAACTTTCATTCATTCTTTTAATTATCAATTTTTACGCCCAAATTTCTATAAGGGGGGTACCCTTAGTCCTAAGTATTTCGACTATTAAATGCGTTAAACACACTCTAAGTCCTGTAGAAAATGATTAAACTTTAATTCCTGCATAAATTTTATATGAACAATTTTGCTGGTTTACTCGGGCCCAATTTCCAACGAAATTCTAATAACTGATCTGATTTTTGGAATCTGCGTATGAATATTTCTCATTTCTTTCAAAAAAATGTTTATTTTCAGTTTATATCAGGAATGGCGATTTTCATTGTTTTCAGCTTGGTAAATTATTCGAAGACTAATCAAGGTATCTTCCCATCTGAAAAGCTCTAAGGGCTTTCACCAATCAATATAATCCTCGTTCGAAATTTACAATATGTAAATTTATAGTATATCAAAACATTCACATCTTCGGTTTTTTATAAATTTTGTCATATTCCCATGAATATATGAAGAAATGAATCCACTTTCTAGGGTTAAATTCATAGTACAATTGCCAAAGTTTATTTAATTCGATGCTTCGCAATTAGATGTCCCTTTTATTCGACATTGGGCTCATGGAAGTCAGCCCGAGCACGAAAAAGATAAAATAGGTGCGAATTTTCTCTCAGACTCAGGTACAAAAAATCAACACTCGGAAACTCAGTACAAACAATGAATGAGTTTGAATTGAATTTTTTGCAAATCCAAGAGCTGGTTGAACAACGTCAACGTGAATCTGGACGGAATTTGGTTTGAAGCATCCGTAGCCATAGTGGTAAAGGTGAATTACCATACCCTGCGATAGAATAGACTAAAATAGAATGGATCAGAACTAGAAAAAAAATGTGGAAATTGGAAGTGGCTCATACTTGGGTTGTCCCCAAGTCCCGTGCCATCAGACACCAATCACGCACAGGCATCACAGGAACACACCTACAATCAATTTTGACGCTCAGAGCCAATTTGTTCATTTTATCACAATATCTTTAAAAGAAGCTGCTACGCTATGTATAGCGGAATGATATGACAATTTTCTTCGCATTATAAGTAATTTGAGAACTAAGATCATCTATTTTTTTCAATTATAAGCTGACCCTACTATTTGATGAATAATTATTAGTGGAAATACATCGCATAAAGAAATGCGGCTTCCGAAAATATTTACGAACATAATTTGTACTTTTCAAATCTGCCTGGAATTCTAGTAATCCCTCGTACTAATTGCCAAACCAGAAATGGTCGAGACGATTTCCGAACGTTTTCACCTGGCTAGCGAAGACAACATTTCAAATTGAAAAAATTTAAGGACCTGGGCTGTCTCGACATTATTTCTCACCAATTTCCGCCCGAAATTTTTGATTTGGACATTGGCCTTAGTGCCGAAAACCCCCTCTGAGGGAATAGCGTCAACTAAGCTATCCGAATGATAGAAAACATGAAAAGAAGAAAATGTCGTGAAATAACGCAAGGGAAGCAGGCGGGCACTAGTGTCGAATGACAAAACTTTTTTAGTCTAGGGAAGCAAACATGCATGTTTATTTTAAATACACTAAGATAGAGCCTCATGTATACGAAGGTCTAAACTATTATCATCAAGACAACATTTTGGTGATGTGCAATTCACATAAAGGCTGCTTTTAGATGATTAAACAATTAATTTTTTGTGAAACTATTAATATTTTTTTGAATTTTCATTCGTATATTCACTTGACTATACAATTCACTAAACTTGAAATGTCATTGTATGAAGTATTTTGATAAAAAAGTTCAATAACTCCTGTCTATTTTGATGATTCTTGAATTTTCTGTAGTTCGTAGTACATGATTTAAGGGCACGGTCTGGAGGAGACCAAAAGTCCGTCGATTCTCGACGGATTTTTCTAAGATTTTCACAATAGATGTCAAATGATGCGGCATTTCTTTTTGAACTCATGTGTTTTTTTCGTAAATTCATGAAAAATTTGATTTAAAAAAAAAACCTGAAAAGGTATGTGTTGCGGAAAAGTGTCCATCGCCCACAATTTTGAAGTTACAGAACTGGGTAAAGGTTTTCTAGGTAGCTAATTGTCCTGTCTTGAGATCCGGTGGTAAGGTTTTTCAAAAATTTGATTTCTTGAATTATGATAAATTTTTCCCCAAAAATCGACCACTCTTTTCATTTTTTAAAATTGTTTTGCTTATAATTTTCAACATGATTTGAAATTCAAAAAACTGTACCACCGCCTCTCTAGGATATTTCAATTGCTATCGATTGATATGTTTGCCATTCCTTTCCCTTCAAAACTGTAGGAAAGGATCCATATCAAAAAACAGTGCATGCAAATTCCAGAACACCAGTCTTTTTTGAAAAAAGTTAAATTTCTTAATTACAAACACATTTTTCTTTTTCAACTTTTTTGCTTGGTAGCTCTTTTTGAGCCCTTTCGAATGATATATTTGCCATTTGTGTACTTTCAAAACTGAGGGAGGCGATTATATGTTTACGCAGCAGCTAGTTAGCTGATGACTCAGAGCAGCCGGACTCAAAATAAACACTCAGTTACATCATCATAATGAGAGTTAGAATGTTTCGTTTGAGTACTAAGGCATTTCAAGCAAGGTCACGAATGAACTCTGCTATTCACGTTGAGGAACGCCCAAAACTGATTCGTAATTAGGGGGAAAGGGGGAAATCACTCATACACTGGCGAGCCAAGGTCACGTCACTGCGCGTCTTCTACTCCGTCTAGGAGACGAACCAATGTGCGTACTTGAGAACAAATTATACCGTTGGATGCGCAAGAAAATACTGTATAAGATTAGTTTATAAACCCAAAACCAACCATTATCCAAATTCGCCCCAGACCGTGCCCTTAATCAGAAGAATGTGCAATACGAATGAAGTCTACGGTATCCACACCGAACATTTAAATTACACAGATTGAAGTAGTGTTCTCTACGATGTAAGAAAAGACTGTATTTTCACGAGAAGACATTCCCTTTAGCAATAACAATGAAATGAGATATTAGATATCTATGGGGAAAATATCTAGACAGTTTTGTCAGAGTTATATATCTTTTACGTATATTGCGTGATGCGTCTTTCGTTTTTACTTCTCTGTTTCTTGACTCTTCGGGTATTTGCCAGTATTGATTAGTTTCCTTAACTAGCATGGTCATCATTAACTATTTATCGCATTATAATTTTATGTTATACCTCTATCAATACTTTTTAAATGTTTCTGGTAACGGATCACAGCTCACTGACCCCTGCTGTGTACTGGTGTGGCGAATGATTTTAGGAAAAGTGAGTTTTTCTATTTTCTCGGTAAAATAAGGTGTAGTCTTGCGTAATTTTTAATTGGCTGCTTTCGAAAAACATTATAAAGGTTAATAAAAACATAAATTGCCCGCAAACAATTTTTAATAACCTGCAAAACAAAGAAGGAATTTTTTTCAACATTTGCAATTTCGACCACGCTTCTTCAAAACTGTTTTGATGCGCTTTGGCATGCTGTTTACTGATTTTTCAATAACATTATGATCAAAGAATTCTTTACTCTTCTTCAATTAAGAATCTAAGTTGCGCTAAATTAGTTGGCTTCTTCTTGTTCACTCGACTTTTGATCATCGGCCATAAATTTTCGATCGGATTCAGATCAGCCGAATTTCAGGGCCGAGGACCCAAAATCTCCACTCCATTGTCATCAAGGAACTTTTTAACCCTTCTTCCATAATGACAGGGAGCGCCATCATGTTGATCGACAACCTCTTTGTCGGGAAACTGACCAGCCATTGTTGGAAGCAGAAGATCTTTCAAGACTTTCAGGCACCAGGCCGAATTCATTGCTGTGTTTTTGGATAAAATCGTCAGTGTTCAAGTTCCCTTACCTGAAAAGTAACATCAAACGTGAAGAGTGGCAGGATGGTTGACCGTTGAAACGATACACTCCTTGTTAAATCTCTCGCTTTTTTCGTCGCACAAAGCTTTTTCCGAAGGTGGCAAAAAGGGGGAACGGACATTCCTCGGAGAAAATGACTTTCCCCCCTTGTTCATCAGTCCAAAGCTGGTACTTTCTGCAAAAATTGAGCCGGTCTTTGATGTTCTTCGCCTTCAAAAGAGGTTTCTTCGCAGTTCTTCTTGAGGCACATCCATTGTTGAAGACTCGACGTTGAACAGTTCGCGCTGGGGCATGGACGCCATCCCTTTCCCATTCTAGCGCAGGCTCTGAACTGCAGGAAGACTTTTTCCGTAACGAGTAGCGTATTATAAAGCCCCATCTCGACGAACCGATGACGATATTTTCCTGCCAGGGGCTGACTTCGCCACTATGGATTTTGTCTCGCTAAATTGTTTTATGAACCTGTAGACAGTTGACGACAATGCAAGCTGCTTGGCTACGATTTTCTTTTTTGATATACCACTCTTATGAAGCAGAACGACTGTTACCTCATCGAAATCGCCATAATTTTCAACCTGTAAAGAAAACATTTTTCAAAAATCTCAAAAACAAATAATTAAAGAAAACATTTGAAAATAGGCATGCTATTCACCTTGCAAACGATTTTATCATCAGTTCCAATGCCCGCATCAGCTGTTAAACCAGCTCAAATAGGTTTTCCGAAAATGAAAAAAAGTCCTGAAATAAAACAAGTTTTTTCTCAAAATCATTAATAGTGTTACGAATACGTCTATCCCCCAAGCTCAGTATGAATAAAAATCTTTAGGTGTGTGAAAGTTTATTCAAGCATTCAAGCGACATATCTCAAATGAACAGATAAAAATACTGAATAATTTAATCCCTGATTCTATTTTTCATTAGAGGATTCTTTTTTTCTGAAGTACGCCTCTTCCCATTGCCGTTCTATGTGTTCTGTTGCTCTTTGATGCTCATTTCGACTGGGAGTTTTTTCTTTGAGTATCAAACGATCATTTTGCTCTGGGTAAATTCTAGGCCAAAAGGAGGTACAAAATTAACATGAATAATGATATCAACTAATTGAACTTATTTTAATTTTACTTCGGTTTATTGCGGTGTTTCGATGATTCATTACACCACTCAGCTTGCAAAGACTGGACCCTCTCGGTTCTGCGTTTGGCGCAAGCTGTTCTGTCTCGTGGTTCGCGTTTGACAGCCAGAAAGTTGTCGTTTAGAGCACTTTTCCTCTTTCTTGACCCGTTCTTTTCTTGTCACGTGTTTTCTGGTCCGATAGAACTTTTCCTCATTGAGCCGTAGCTTCGAATCTTGCGTGCGATCGAGAGAATATCATTGTTGCCTTCGGTCTTAGCAGCGTCCGCAGAAGCCTCCAATTTGAATATTTAAGTCTTAGTTTTTTCTCTTTCTTTTGTTCAAGAGCCCAAGCCTCATGGTAAACTGTAAATTTTATTGTCCGCTCGCGATTTCCAGCAAAACTAAGATTATTAGCTCACTCTATAAGGTAAAATATTGAACCTTAAGTGGTGTGTTGAATAATAAAAGTAAAAAGTAAAGTATTGCAACGAGAATACTTGAAAAATACGTCCTCTAATCCTTTTTGAGCGTGTGCATTTATTTCTATCCTTTAAATTATGAAGTTTTAATTCTTCAAGTTTTCAACTTCTTGGCTCATAGATGCTTGGCAGCTTAAACCGCACAAATAAAGTTGCTGCTCAAATTCCTCTGTCAAAACAACAAAAACGAAAAAAGCTTGCTTTCGTGAATATAGTTTTCTATTTTTTTCTTTTTTGAAAAGTAAACTGGAGTTTTTTAAAATAACGTACAAAGGTAATTTCCCCTTAGACGGTCATCATAAGCTATTTGTTATAATTTTACGTTACGCCTCCTTCAATTACTTTTTAAATGTTTCTGCTAACAGAACAAAACTCCCAAGCCTTCCCTTGTATACAAGGTCCGCTATAATTATGACAACACGAATTTGATATAAGATTAAATAGGTTGATTTCCAACAATATCTTTAGTTTCAGCATCATTTTAGAAACAGTATTCAGTGAATCATTATGTGAATTCAGCGCTTATGAAACAAACGCCATCCCATTTTCATCAGGTTTAAATACTGATATACGTGGACACTAATTCGATCTCACTGGTAACGAAGCGTTAGTTGCACATCTGAAAATTAGTATTTATGCTTCGATGAACGTGTGTTTGGGTGTCGTAATAAAAGGAGGTAGGTACAAAAGATACTCAATAAAACGCAGCTGTACGAGGGTAAAACAAGACACAATTTTTCACGTTACTTTTATTGTTTTCGAGAAATGTGTGTACGATGGACGATACCAAAACTCGCAAAGTCGTAAGAATCATGCAAAAAAACAGCGATTAAATTTTAAATAACCACTAAAATAATACCTCAGTTTTTCAATGTTAAGACGCTTTGTGACTCAGGGTAATTCGTTGAAAACGGCGAAACGACAAAAGAAAAAAGCTTCTACGGTCAATAATTCCTTAAGAGTCCAGAGTATATAATACGAGAAATTAAATGAAAGCATAGAAACATCTTCTAAAATTTTACGATAGATCACATTCTGTGAAATAAGCTGAAATATAATCTTTGATTAAGAGAGTAAAATGCAGGTACTGCCGAGAAAACTGCTTCAACTCTACCGACCGTGAACAAAATTTGACATTTGCAGCAAGTGTGCCTTGCCGGAGCAGACGAGTTCAACTGCAAAAACAGTTGAATTCGTCCCCCGACGAACAAGGCAGCGCAGGAGCAAAAGACTAGGCTAAATATAAAATAGCTTAACTTATTAACTTGCGTCTAGCTCAGTAGACAGCTAACATGTACGCAATCCAGCATTTAACATCTTTTAAACAACTGGAGCGTAAAAAGGCCAAACCTTGGACCAGCTACAACAGCAGCAACTAACACTCAACAGCTGGGTGCTGGAGTGTTGGCAACAACAGAACTTAAGCAACAGTTCCACAACTACCACAGCATCAACTAACACTCAACAGCTGAGTGCCAAAGTGTTGACAACAGCTAGTCGCAGAACTTAAGCAACAGTTCTGCAACTACCACAGCATCAACTAACACTCAACAGCTGAGTACTAGAGTGTTGGCAACAGCAGAACTTAAGCAACAGTCGGTACAGCGTAGCTCTTGAGCATGCTCTTGACTAGCTTGGCCACCGCAGGGGGCATCCCAGGTGCCGCTGCTGCTGCTGGTTTGCCGACTGCGGCGTAGGCGGCGGGAGCGACCGGGGCCCCCGGGACGGTGCCGGCTGCAAGGGCGTCCAGGCGAGAGGAGATGAGGTCCACCACCGCTGGGGGGATGCCGGGGGGCTTGGTGGTCGTGGGAACCCCCGCTCCAATCGTGCCCAGGCCCGCTGATGTTTCAAGCCAGAATTATTTTAGAGTGGCTGAAGTCATGAAGAATCGAACGGAAATTTTCCAGAGTAAAATGTTTTAGAATGAGTAGTTGAAAATAAATGAATTGATATTTCGAAGTAAAATTATTTTATGGTGTTTCAAGTTATAAAAAGTTATCGAACGCGAATTTGTGAGAATGGAAGTGAAATCATATTTTTGAATAAAGTAATTGAAACTAAATGAATTGATGTTTCAAAGTACAATAACTTTATTATGGTTCAAGCCATGAAAAATCAATCGAACACAAATTTGCCAGAGTTAAAGTGAAATCACATTTTAGAATAAAGTAATTAAAACAATATGAATCGATGTTTCTAAATACAATTCCTTTACGATGGTTGAAGGCAGTGACAGACGAACTGACATTTGTAGGAGTTAAAATGACTTCATAATTTAGTATAAAAAAGCAAGAAAAGTTGAATAGAAATATTTAAGAGTTTAAATGTATTCATGTTTTAGAACAAAATAATTAAAACTGAATGAATTGTTATTTCAAAGAAGAATTATTTTAGGGTGGTTCAAGTTACGAAAGTCAAATGGAAATTTGTGTCAGTTAAAATAAATTCAAATTATAAAGATTAGATTAGAAAAGATTAGGTATTAGCTAAGCCTCATCTAACCACTTAAAAAAAAAAGCGTTACGAAGAGAGGAAGGAGAAAGGCACCATTTAGTTGGCAAACAAGGGAACACTCATTAAAAAGCACTTAAAAACAGTGTAATCATTTCAAACAGATGGGGTACACCTCTAGCGCAATAACTCACGAGGAGGAAGAGCGAGTGCTGCCGAGGTGAGTCCGACCACCAGCAGGAGTAGCGTAAAGGTCCTCATGTTGCTCAGCTGTCTGGAGCTGTCGGTTGGAATTGTCCTTGTGTTAAACATGTTGCGTATGCAGTGTTCATTATTAGATGTTACTTGACAATTTTGACGAGTGAGCCGGCTCTAGCCGTGTAAAATTTCCAGTTTTTGTTTACAAGCAATTTTCACTTTGTTAGGAATATTTTGATTTTGAGAAATGCAGGTACCAAAAGCATCACTTCAATATAATTGAAAGTGAATAACATTTTGTCCGTTCTCATTTATTTGAACTCATAAATTGGATCAATTTATTGAAAATGAGTATGAATAAACTCAAAATGAGAATCACCAAAATCGTACATTCCATCGGTACGGGAACTCTAGCTATTCCAGCTCATTACATATTGTATTTATCGAACGAGTCTTCCTTGAAAATCGCACTTAATCATCATAGTAAAATACACATGACAAATGACACTGGGCTCTTATAAAGCACATCCACGAAAAACGCATACTTACTCTGTACTGGACGGAAGTGATGCGATGAGCTCAAAGACCGATGATGTTCTGCGGTAGTTTCCTCAGCGCGAGACCTTTTATAGTCCTGGGGATGATACTGTCTACCAATCACAGGCGAGCCGTGGTCTGCACCGGTCATGTGATATTTCAAGACGATTAAATAATGCGAAAAGATAAACCAAGTAACGGGATGATGTGAAGTACGTGATGTGTTCCCTCATTTGAAACTTAAGGAAGATAAAGCTAAAAATCCACCACTGCCGCCAATAATCCTACACCGCTTCTCAGCTGGCACGTGCGAGCTGTGCTCAGAAGGGACTGCGCTCATACTTTGCTCTCGATCACACCATTTGTAGGAGCTAGTGTCACTACGATGCATTTATGTATCAGTGTTTATGTTAACCATGTCTTATGTTATTTTAACGATAATTTACCCGTGGTTAAATCTAAAGGCGTTATTTTTCAAGGGCTACGATTCGACCAAGAAACGGATTTGCTTTTCATTGTTGTGATGCACGTCTTTTCTTATCACGATTCTTTTATCTCTGGATCAGATTAATCCATCAATGAATTTTAGTCAAGATATTTTATTGAATTGGGCATCACTGGAAAGCCTCAACGTCAAAATCAGCGATCGGTGCCGTGACGAGCTCGATGTCACAATCTTTAAACCGACAGAAGTTCGTGGCCAGCTATGCCGCTGCATCACTGCTGTTCCAATGTTACTGATCTTCATCCTTATATGGTGCTACAGCTGCCGCTGTTTCAGTGTTACCAATATTGAACGTCATATGGTGCTACAGCAGCCTCTGTTTGTGTTACCAATATTGAACGTCATATGGGGCTACAGCAGCCTCTGTTTGTGTTACCAATATTGAACGTCATATAGTGCTACAGCAGCCGCTGTTTCAGTGTTACGAATATTAAACGTCATATGGTGCTACAGCAGCCGCTGTTTGTGTTACCAATATTGAACGTCATATGGTGCTACAGCAGCCTCTGTTTGTGTTACCAATATTGAACGTCAAATGGTGCTACAGCAGCCGCTGTTTGTTACCAATATTGAACGTCATATGGTGCTACAGCAGCCGCTGTTTGTGTTACCAATATTGAACGTCATATGGTGCTACAGCAGCCGCTGTTTGTGTTACCAATATTGAACGTCATATGGTGCTACAGCAGCCGCTGGTTGTGTTACCAATATTGAACGTCATATGGTGCTACAGCAGCCGCTGGTTGTGTTACCAATATTGAACGTCATATGGTGCTACAGCAGCCGCTGTTTGTTACCAATATTGAACGTCATATGGTGCTACAGCAACCGCTGAGGGTTTCAAAATTACCAATTTTAGCCATGAGGCAGATCTGGTGTCAATGGCACGATCAATGGTCCATTAACACTTAATATTAAGTATACTTCGCATATTTTGTTCATTCCAATATCCAACATTAAAACACGCTTAGTTTACCAACATTTCATTAAAGTTTGCCTAAAATTTAGGGCGATTTATTGAGATAATTTAAAAAATTAAAGAGTAATTAAAATCATAATATTTTGGGGCACAATAACATTTCCATTCTTTTTTAGAACATAACAATGAATAAGCAAGACAAAAGGTATAAGATTGAAGACCAATACCGGAATTATACAAACTTCGATGAAACAATATACCGCAGTAGTTTTTTTGAGTTGATATTTCGAGTAATATGCAATCACCTGATGGTCGCAAAGATTATTAGATGGTCGTAAATGTCATTTGACTGATCATAAAGATCATTTGATGATCGCAAAAAAACGTACCTTTGGCTCGTTTGTGAAAGCAAGCATGAGTAAGTTACCTCACATGAATATAAATAACACCAGATCTATAACTTGCTTCTAGGATTCATTTTCAGCGCCTGAGACCTACGGATCTGCGTCTTAAATATTATGACCATTTCATGAAAATATTACGACCACACCATCAAAATATAAAGACCAAATGAAAATGTTATGACCTCATCAAAATATTATGACCATATCATCAAAATATTACAACCACACCATCAAAATATCAAAATATTACGACCATATGATCAAAATATAATCACCACATCATCAAAATGTGACAATCAAATCGAATATTATAAAATATTAAATTTTTTTCCCAAATTACTCTTTTTGGGCATTGCTCTAAATGTCCAATACAGCTCATACATCAGCATTTCATTTAATCGTCGACGAAATCAATTTATCAATTCTACCATATGATCAAATATTACGCATGTATATTTTGAACCTACTCGGACCTAATGGAAAGACTTAGCAATAGATGCGGTTAAATAATTTCTGATGTATAGCGGACATGACTTACAGCTCATGAGCTTCATTTACCTTAAGAAGAACCGAAGTTTCGGGGAATTAATGCGAGAGATTTTTATGTTAACCATGGTTATGTAGTTTAACCCCAGTTTACCCGTGGTTAAAAATGAAGGCATTATTTTTCAAGTTTGGGCTACGATTCAACCGAAAAACTGATTTGTTCTTTATCCTTATAAAATGTTCAAAATAATGTTTTAGATGTTATAAATAATAATAATGTTATAAAATGATAATTGGTTCTTAAACAGTTTCGCAGCGTTCGAAGTACTTCGCATTTCGCTCACTATTCGTATTGTGGAAGGAAAATGAACACGACAATTGGGAGTAATTATGTACGTAAATGCGCAAGACAAAAATAACTCTTTCGTTGCAGTTGTGGCGAATATGCGTCGAAGCGAAGCAGTGGGGCATATTTGTAGACCGTTTGAAGAAACATGTCCGAAATTTGTTGTGTGTTTCGAAACATGAGGATATTCCAAATACCCATCCTATCATGCACTTAACAGAAATAATATACTGTAAGCATATACTTATGAAAAAACACAGACGAAGTCTGGGGCGAACACACAAAAATAATTCAGAGCAGCCTATGAAAAATGTTGCATTGAAAACTTTCTGGTGCGTATCAATGTTACCACAGAAATGTTTAAATGAGACAACTGCCCACGAGCGAAAGCAAAGGTTTTGAATATAAAATGATTTTCGATGTCGTGAACCTGTTCTCGAACGTAATTCGCATTAAATTTCACGAACAGAAAATTTTATTTTGACTCAAGAACTTAAATTTAAACTAAAAACATAGATTCCAATGTGTAGTTTGAAACCATGCCACAAAATTGAACGTGAATTATTTTATTCTTCTAAAATGCTCGTAGTTTTTAGGGACTATCTGAAAAGCGTGAATGCAGCCAGTAAATTGACTAAATATTTCACTTTTGCAAAAAACTAACTGAACCATCCTTTAGTGAGAATGTGCGGGGATAAAAAACCACAAAATTCAAAATCGACCGGCAAATGTTAAAAAGGCTGTGTGCAGATAAAGCCGTGATTATATCAATATGATTCATAAGCCCGAAGATCAAATACGTACAATTCTGGTACTACGAAATAACTGTTAATAAGCAAAGGTTAGAACACTGCACATCTCATAAATCAGCATATCATTTCATCATCAAAGAAATCAAATTCGTGAGCAGGCTGTGCTGCGTTATTATTAATTCTACGATTTGATCAGCTTAAGATAATTAATTTAGTTAGAGCTACAGAAGCTTCAATTAAAAAAAGCACGTTAGCAAAAAATAGGAAGCTCAGTAGCTATAGATTGTAGGATATTGATATTATTGTCCACGAAGTGCTAAAATGTCACATGAAACTAAACGTAAGGAACAAATCTACTAATGATTGTAAACATCACTGTCCTCCAGTTAGGTCATCATTACTAACTAGCACATCAACAGGCACGGATTCGAAAATGGGTCACGGGTTTTGATAATATCTCCTATAATTAAACATGATATTGACTTTCCACACTATGATCGATTTCCTTTTTACCTCCAGCCAAGTTCATGCAGCGTAGCAGAACCTCAATTCATACAATTACACATGCAGTATCATGATTTAAGAAGTGAAATTCAAATCTTACGATAGCATCAGTATAGTAGAAGTGAAATCCAAATCCTACCATAGCATCCGGATATAAGAAATGAAATTAATATCGTACGATTGACCAAGACGTGCAAAGGAGGAGTGCAGACATGCAAGAGCCAGAGTTAGAATGCAAAATCGGCGAGGCGATCCCAAAATTTAAACTTCACATTCGTCAGAAAAATCCGTTGCTATTTTCATTTGCCACATATTTCGTCTTCCCAGTCATCCTACGCTGTGTGAAGTGAGGAGCAAATTCAGCACATCTGTTGCAGTAGTGTCCCTCAAAAGCTACAAAGATCATTAAAAATATTGACAATACATCGCACTCTGAACAATAGGTCTGTTAAGCACACGAAAAATGCACCAGCTCCTCATGGTGCTGTAGAGTCGTTGCAATAAAGTTCTCATGTATCGGTTGAAGGTGGATAGATGCTTTGAGAAAACTGCGAAAATCTTATCACTATTTGCATCGGCTGTTGACCCCATGGTACACATTCAATGTCAACGTATTTCAGTTCATTACTAATGCATGGTCACACACAAAGGAAATTATTGGCTAAATGGCAGCGATACGTGAAAAATATGGAATATGAGTTACAGTAGCGTAAACCCTAGCATTTACTTGATGCTGTAATCTGAAAAATAATGAAAAAAATAAACGTGGAGGCAAAGAGAAGTCACCCTTGACACCGTGAAATCAATAACTTTGTATAAATATTTTATTGTAGCTTCAGAATCTTTGAAGATGAACTATACTCGGCGAAATGTGCCAAACGTAAAGGAACTCGTAAAACAAGATAGCATTCGCAATTGTGTTGAAAGATTTTTGCTCACACTCAGTCGAAGAAAATAATGATGCCTGAACTGAGTGACTTGGCTCAGACCGCTAAGTGACTTCGTATAAAATCTAAGCAAAGAGGCAGAGCAGAAGTGAGACAAGCGAGAGAACAACACAAGCACGCAGGCGAAGACTGACAAATAAGAAAATGACAAGCAGAAACGATAAGCAATGGCAGCGGTAAAGTTGAAATTCAAGAGCCTGTCACACAGATTTAGCAATTGCGGCTATTGTCAAGCAGAGCACGCTGTTAAACTTACACGCAGTTAACCCTATACTTATTTGATCTACAGTTCAATTACCGTCCGTGTAATTATTTATAATCAATATAATTACAAGGACTTCAATACGTAAAATTTGACAGTAGCCATACTCGCGGCAACAAACGTTTGTTGGCAATGATTTCGAAATAAATAAATATAAATATATAATATTTTGGGAATAATTTAATAAATAATTTTTATGTGAAGAGGAATTTGTCGTCGAATAACGAGAGGCTCTGAAAAAATTGTGAAGTTGGACTAAAAAAAATCTCAATTAAAATCACGCTTGAGGTAGCATTTTATTCAGGGCAATAACTTCCAAAAGGAAAGCATTCTTTCATTGTATCACGGTCTTTTGACTCATAGGAAATGCATTGAAAGTTTCAACATCATCTGAAAACACAAAAGAAGCGCAATCAGAGAAAGTTAACAATCCCAGGTTGTTTTCTACGCATAGCTTAAATGAGAGGATTACTTTATAGTTCTCCATGATTGACATGCGCACCTGATTGCGACTGGCCACAATGCAGAGAACGACGACTGACTCCACATCTTCACTAGTAAAATAGAGTGAAATATGAATGAGTGCAGTTTGTGTGATGAACGCACATGACCGAAACATGCAGGCTGAACCATAATTTAGAATAAACTATCCGTATAATGAAGCTACAGATTAAAGTTTAATATAGGTGCTTGTGTGATCAAAACGTAGACTGAATTTAGATTCAATTAGATTGAATCAGATGTTAGTTTAACCCTCCCTAACCGCAACAGAGGCGTTTAAAGAGAAGGATTCAATTCAGCTGAATATTTGTTTATTCAAATTCTCTATGCAAAGACAGACTGAACTACGACTAACTCAGTAGAAAGATTAGATTAGATTATTAGTTAGTTTAAGCCTCCCTATCCGCTACAAAGGCGATTCAAAGAGAGGAAGGAAGAAGGCACCATTTAGTATGGAGTTTAGGGAACGTGGAATCTACGCAGAAAGGGCATAGAAACAGTAAGATGAGAAAGAAGTTTATGAAACAAGATCGAAGTTCAAGAAGAAAGTAGTAGGTGTTGAAAAAACAGGACAGCAGTGAACCGAAAAAAGATGGTCCATAACAGAACAAAAACCTATGTTATTTCAACAAAAGGAAGCCTACCTACTTAGCTCGGGCCCTCACATAGTCCCCCTGGAAGCGCTAATTCCCATAGATACAATAGTTGTATCCCCCTGAGGGGAACTCAGTAGAAAAACACCCGTGCAAAACACACCTTGAATTTAATGCAGATTTTGATGACTAATACGAAAACAGTCGATTTGACGGTAAGTGGCGCGATTACAAATTTTTCGCCCACCAACCAACTTAACAATTGCTAAACTCGTTCTGGTGAACTACTACACATAGGATGCAAAAATTTTACAGTGCAAGTTTATGAAAAGGTATAAAATTCAACCTTGCTAAGTAAAAATGTTCATATACAGTAGCACCAAAGACGTACAAATGAATGATACAACTATTGACCCATGAAGCAGATACCCTGCAGCACCGAGCGTCACTCAGGCCTCAACTTGGCGTATGAGTTCTTATTTGGCTCCTTCCTCTCAGGAGTTCATCACTGCTTCACCAGTCCGGCATTTGAAATGCGCTTCTTAACACGTTGACGGCGATGGGTCAAACGGAAGTTCAATATTCAATTCAAATTTAAAGTCAATTGTAGGAAGCAATTTTGAAAATGGCAAACATGAACAGGATCGTGCCTTCATTTCGCTTTGATTAAGTGTTTACGAGAATTGACTTGGTGTCTGCTGGTCTGACAGCAGCACTATGAAAGTTCCCTCCGTGTACACAGGCACCTCACATTGCGACCAACATGTCAAGATGGTTGTAAATGAAACTCGCGGCGATTGCTCCCTACAGAGCAGGACACTTTGATCCGCCGATGTATGGACGAAGAACATTCGGAAGGTCAAAATTGAAGGGTAAAACCGTGCCATCAGGCGGTTAAAATTGTCATGGAAGTTAAAGCTGCGACATACTGAAGGTTGAAATTACTTTCAAAGTTAAATCCGAACCGTTTGGAAATTTAAAATTGCCCTGAGAGTAAAAACCGCACCATTCGGAATGTTCAAATTACCCTGAATGCACGGATTTATTTAGGGAATTTAACGGCCAGAAAACTGATCCCTCAAAATTTTTCGAAATAGTGAACCAAATGAATGAATCGAACTGCAAAAATATGTGGACGAAATTTACAAATTTCAATTGCAACTGTATCATCAACACTGCGAACGTGAGTAGTAATTCCATCAGAAATATAGCTCCTGCATGTTTCCGTACAAGGGATACATATGCTTATATCTCTAAGTATGCAAAAGCTTTGCGTACAAGCTTGTATTTGAAAACATCGAAATATCATAGGTGAGGACGCAAAATCCAAGGCTTCCCATCCGAGGAGAACAATTCAGTGGACGTTCCACAAAAATTTAACATCAAGAGAATTCAGTTCAATTCGCCGCACATGAACACTTCTCACCAGCATGCCGTAGGAAGCAAAGACACGATAGAAGCTTTGCGTTCTATTCTTTTTGTCCGCGCAGCCGTTCTCTGCCGAACTCAGAGGCTATGGGCACTTCATCACGCCGTCAAGTTCACAAGTTCACAGATGGCTCTCCGTCATAGATGGTTACTTTTTAAAATAGGGCGAAAATAAACACAAAGTCCGTTTGATCTGACTTTGTGCGAGTTATTCTTCCGTAAAAATTGGCAATAGGCCACGCACATAGCACATGAAAAATTACCTATTTCAATTAAGCAGAAACATTTTGTGCGGTTAAATACTGGACGACAGTTAGAAAGCTCTAATTTTACAGTTTTAAGACATTTCGGTACTGGTCTATACTTGAAAAGCAGCAAATTTGAATTATTCTTTAGAGAAAACAAAAAATTAAAATCAGATAAGTAGAGAATAGGATTTTTATGCCATTTTCCAAAGTAGAAAAACAAAGAATTGACGTAAAATAACACAAGAAGTTGTGTACAAAAATGTGGGCATAAATGTAAAATGAATCGAAAGCAATTAACCCCACTTGATGAAATATGGTTAAAATTCATCCGAAGGAAAAATATTAAATACACCAGCTTTTTACGAAACTTAAAAATCATTCGGGATTTGACTGAAGACAATGAAAACGAACTAAATAAGAACCTATTCTCTACTAGGCTAAAATGGAACCAACACACGCAGTCACTAAAAGCTTTCGGATCCTCCATCTCAAAAACACTTGAATGGCGAGAAAAAACCTCGCATGGACAGAGAAAACTCTTAACACCGAATCCACAACCTAAGTCATTCGCGTATTCGTCAGCCTGGCAAACCCAGTCCCAACAGCCATATAAGTGCCACGGTATCGGTCGCAACGGGAGAAGCCAATGAAATAGCCATACCAAGTACAAGAAATACTGCCAGTCCTGAAGCCACAGCTTATCTAGCCACAACAGGTCGTAGCTTGATTGCTGCAGAGTTTGCAATGGCATCTGCAATTGTGGTTGCCACAAAAAAGGCGAAATTGGTAACAACAACTGCGTTAATGATAACTCCAGTTGCGAGTGACACATCAAATGCCGTTGGAGTAACCAAAAAGTTTGCCTTGTCAACCGCTGTAACCGATGTCTTGTCAACCGCCGTAACAGATGCCTTTTCAACCGCCGCAGCAGATGCCTTTTCAACCGCCGTAGCAGATGCCATGCTTGTTGTCGCCAGGGTCTGTATTCCAGCTGCAGTTGGTTCAGCGACGATGGAAGCAAGTTTAGCCGAAGAGCTTCTCGAAGCAGCCGTGGCAGTAAGGTTTGTCGTTCTGTTCCTTGAAGGTGCCCTTGTTGAGCTGGCGCAGGCAGAACGAGCACGTGAAATGCTCGGGGTGGTACTTGCGGAACATGGCAGTCACACAACGCCCTGTTGGGAAGTAATGGTGTAGAAAAGCCAAATCGAATACGCAAAGGGTATGTTTTTTGGACCCAAGGTTTTTAAGGTTGGGTTGGGTTTAATCTAAAAAATCTAAATCGAATATGCCAGAAGACATTTCTACAAGTTAGGTCCTAAGATCTCGAAAATATGCTAATTTTAATTCATTATTTCAGATCATTTCAAGTGGCATTAAAATACGCTAGTATAAAGACCATCTAATTGCTATATTGATGGTCGGGTCAAGAATGAGTCACATGGTTGGGGTAAAAAATTCAACAGAAATGGGGAACGAACATTGCACACGATCCTGTGGCACAAGACGAAAAATTCTAAAAATTAAGGAATATGCTAGATATCCATCGAAAACTCTCGAAAATGTATTAGGAGTAATCGACACACATTGACACGCGTTTTAAAAACAATAATCATCATGAAGAGCATTTTATTTCATAGCAACCTTATACAGATTCAGTTCTCCTACTTCCTAATGCTGTTCTGATTCTACAAATAATAACTTTAAAAACATTCACTTTTCCTATCTTGAACACGTCCTGCATTGGGTTCTGAATCGATATATCCTATCTTTGACACGCTCTACATTGGGTTCTGCACCAATACATTTACTTTTCCTATCTTTGACACGTTCTGCATTGATTTCTGCACGAATACATTTACTTTCCATATCCTTAACACGCCCAGCATTGGGTTCCGAATCAGAATTAGAATTGACATCTGCCAGTATTTGGTCTGGGAGTCACCCACCAGTGATGGGCTTGTGGCAGCCGTAGCAGAGGGAGCCCCGCTTCGCGTGGTAATGCGTCTCGCAGTAAGGCTGGCCCTCGTGGTCGAAGAAAGAGCCCCCGTTGAACGGCTGGCGACAGTCCTGAGAAAACAACAGCCCGTTAAAATCAGGCTGATTAGCATTCAAAACGATAGCATTAGAACACGTTGGCATTAAAACCATTGAGTAAAAAATACACACAGCGGGTAGGCAAAATAACATGAACCCTCTGTGAAGAAGACGTATTTTTTCTGTCTGCGTCAGAGGATGGGGCTAGCTGGTACTGAACATGTGTGTTGATTAAAGATAATTTTCGTTAAGTTTACTTTAAATGACAATAATATTAAACCTTTTTCACGGGTATAAAATGAGTCAGACTTTTACAGAAGATAAATCGATGGTCAATTAGAAAAAAGCCTAAAGCGAAACCCGCCAATCATTTTGAGTTTCCTAATCGACAACAAACTTATCACTTTTTTAAATTTTATTAAATATAATGCTTTATACTGACCGAATCTATAATATTCTTCAAATACAGAATGGCGAAAATCTTGCAAATGCGGACTAGTTTGGCTTTGCGTTAAATGCTGTGATCTCAATTTATACTTCAAAAAAGAATTCAACATTGGTGCAAACACAAGCAGTTTGTCATGAAATAGGAGCAGCGCGATTTCCTAAACCACCCTCGCCTGGAAGATCAATGCTGAAAAATGTCTTTACATCCTGATCGAGAAAGATCCTACACAGGACCAGCACACTGCGGTCAGAGATTGACAGAAGAATAGATGATACGAACACCCAGAATCATACGATACTAAGCGCCATGTACTCGTATATCGAAAACGAGTCAAGTAATCTTCAAACCTTCCTCTGCCAGCAGAGTAAGTCGTAGGGATAGAAAGATGGTCGCAAAATAATCGAATACCTTTATTGGTTGCAGAGATACACGGTTTTCATAATCGCCAAAGTTTGAAGCCGTTTTCTGGCGTGTTCATAAAAGCGGTGATTGGTATCATGTGGTGTGAGGGGCTTCACACATATTACTGACCCAATCGATGACTTGATTCACACTCCTATGTTACCAAGCACGTTTCCCGGTCTGAAAAGATGCTGCCTCAAAATAAATACACTATCATGAAGTCTTAACGTAGATTTCTGCCCAAAACAATTAATTTTTAAACAGTGAAACACAATCTTCTACTGGAAGACAAGCTGACACAAAGGTTACGAATAAATTCCAGCTAAGTTTAAGTTTGTTTGTACACAAACAGCGATAAATCCTCACACCATTAGTACATATTAGGGCATTTTAGGTGCTCATTGAGTTTTTACACATCACTCTTGATAAATTAGAACTAATAAAATTGAAGTCATTTACAACGAAATGCATTATTATTATTATTATTATAATTATTATTACTGTACTTGTTTAACCACCGTTACCACTAACAAGCGAGACGCACAGCAAGACGCAGTAGCAAAACAACGAAATACAATCCAAGGAGGAAGTTACTCACCTTAAATTAGATGGCGAGTCGTCGTTATATAAAAATAAATTAATTTTAAGTATCTATTACATAAGGATACTTGCTTTATAGTTGCATCATTGACAACACTCGTACTGAGTAGAACGTTGAAACAGAAACTGGAAAAACTCTGAAGGTAGAAAGTAAAAACTAAAACTCAGAGAAGTAAATCAGCTCAGTCGACATAAAATATCTTCAAGACAAAACATACTTAACACGTTGACTCCGATTCTGCGGTTGCTTACGGTCAGTTTGGTTAGGCTAGAAGAAGTCGTTTTGAAAAACCGGCTTTTCTGCTCTAATATATTTTTAACCTTTTTGAAAAACGTAAAGAATACATTTGAACCATAATGTGTTACCTTTTATTCTAAAATTAATTTCAGAAAAGGTAGCAAAATAGTTGAAATGTTATTTGCATATTCAGGTACGTAAATGAACAATTTACCTAGTGGTACACATATGTACCACTTCGGCATCAACGTGTAAACGGCAATTAAACGGGTAGATGGAAAACATCTTATAGACAGAGCGAAAATTTGACCACGGGTAGATGAAATAATAACCGAGTAGCTAAGGCTGAAGTTATTGACGAAATAAAATGCGTCGTAAATCTTGTGTTATTGACGAAATAAATTGCGTCGTAAATCTTGTGTTATTGACGAAATAAATTGCGTCGTAAATCTTATGTTATTGACGAAAGGAAATGCGTCGTAAATCTTGTGTTATTGACGAAATAAATTGTTTCGTAAATCTTGTGTTATTGACGAAATAAATTGCTTCGTAAATCTTGTGTTATTGACGAAATAAATTGCTTCGTAAATCTTGTGTTATTGACGAAAAGAAATGCGTCGTAAATCTTGTGTTATTGACGAAATAAATTGCTTCGTAAATCTTGTGTTATTGACGAAATAAATTGCTTCGTAAATCTTATGTTATTGACGAAAAGAAATGCGTCGTAAATCTTGTGTTATTGACGGAATAAATTGCTTCGTAAATCTTGTGTTATTGACGAAAGGAAATGCGTCGTAAATCTTGCGTTATTGACGAAATAAATTGCTTCGTAAATCTTGTGTTATTGACGAAAGGAAATGCGTCGTAAATTTTGCGTTATTGACGAAATAAATTGCTTCGTAAATCTTGTGTTATTGACAAAATAAATTGCTTCGTAAATCTTGTGTTATTGACGAAATAAATTGCTTCGTAAATCTTGTGTTATTGACGAAATAAATTGCTTCGTAAATCTTGTGTTATTGACGAAATAAATTGCTTCGTAAATCTTGTGTTATTGACGAAATAAATATTATGTCGTAAACGGACGACGTGGGCACGATCACGACGTAGACACGACAGATAAGCAGGGTGCGCAAGTTATCTTCCAGTATTATGGCAGAAAATAATTTTATTTACTGGAAACTAGAGGAAATTAGAATATCAGTTCACTAACGAGCTGGGCGAGAGGTATTATATATTGGTCTATATTCTGATCTAAAAGATCAGATTTGGCCTATTTGAAATATTCGGTCAAAATTAGATTACGTCAGATAAGTTAGCGCAAGCCTCCCAAACCACAACCAAAGTGTTCTGTAGAGAAAAAGGAGGACTGCATTATTTAGCATGGAGTTAAAAGAAGGGGGAATCTTTGCACAAGGTGTGTTCCCACACAAGACCTCTTGCGTATAAGAACAGTAATTTCAGAAGGAAGTTTATGTTGAAGTTAAAGAAGAAAGTAATAAGAGCTGAAGAACAGGACAGCGGTAAACCGAAAAGAGATGGTCCGTAACAAAAGAAAAACAAAAAAAAATTAATTTAAATAGAAAGAAAGCCTACCAAAACTCCAGCTCGGGATCTCATTCCAATTTGTTCTTCATAAAATAAAACCGAGCACGGATACAAGGACAGACATTTTATTTTAGGTAACGGTCAGAGATGAGGACAAAATCATTCTCTGATAAAAATGGCAGGGTTTGAATAACAACAGAGGGATACAAGTATTAAATCTTTATAGTGCTTTTGCTAACGGTCAGTAAAAGCATTGTGAAAGAATTTGTCCCCATCCCAAAAAAATTGGCGTTCGCTTCATTTTTATCAGTGTAACCTTAACCGAAACAAGTAATGCTATAGGTCCACAATAAACCTCAGTGTAAAGCAGCCGTAGGTCAGACAGTATAGGCTAAATGCAGAGCAAAATTAATAGCTGAGCCGAGAAGAAGGAATGAGGCGTTCAAAAACTGCAACAGCCTAAACAAAAGTTCTTGCTGGCATCACCTGCGATGCAGCTGGTGCTTTCTTGCGTCTAATGGTGCAAAGGTGCAGCTGGTGCACACCACCGCCCAGCTGGTGCACACCACCGCCCAGCTGGTGCACACCACCGCCCAGCTGGTGCACACCACCGCCCAGCTGGTGCACACCACCGCCCAGCTGGTGCACACCACCGCCCAGCTGGTGCACACCTCCGCCCAGCTGGTGCACACCACCGCCCAGCTGGTGCACACCACCGCCCAGCTGGTGCACACCACCGCCCAGCTGGTGCACACCACCACACAGCTGGTGCACACCACCGCCCAGCTGGTGCACACCACCGCGCAGCTGGTGCACACCACCGCCCAGCTGGTGCACACCACCGCCCAGCTGGTGCACACCACCGCCCAGC
>JACJUY010009250.1:0-10032 GCA_014220935.1 Platorchestia sp. MABIK | reverse complement strand
TCATTTACAATCCGACCCGAATTGAGCAATTCGAAAAATTGACCAACTAAATAATGTCATAATCTACTCTTGAGCATCAGCTACTGAAAAATTGTCCCACAAGGCTAACAAGGCGTTATATGACACGAATAAAACGCGAAAATATACATTTGCTCTGTTGAGCACGTATACAGTATCTCAATGCTAATTTCGGTGGACAAATAGGGTGGACTTGCACTCTGTGCAGAAAAAATCTACATTAGAATTGAAACAAAAGTCAGGGTTGGTTTTTATATAATATTGACATAAAATTCCTCAGATAGACCTAAGTGTCGAAACAGCCCATGTCAATACACAAGAGATTGAGAGAAATCCTGACGATGTATTGCACGGCCATGTTTGATAATGGTGATACACACTCGTAATAATGACAAATGGAAACAACCCGTGACACACTGATATAAACTCCTTTGCCAGTCTCCACTTTAGGAATTTAAGCTTTGGCATCTACGATGCCAGGAAATGATGTTGAAAGTATAATGGGCGAAAGTAAAAATTTTGTATTCAATGCTAGAAGGTCGACATAGCAGATAGCTTAACGTGTAACAGCTGTTCCTACAAGTTGCACAGCCTCGAATATCATTTTCTGTGAGCATTTCGAGCAACAAATCAGGTTAAATAATTCGAAAAAAACTTACTACGGCTTTGTCACAGAAAATCGTTAAATACTTAAAGTACAACATTCACGACGTGAAGAAATCACTATAGAAATTAAAAATACGAGTCACAGAACTAATAGAAGTCAGAGATCATCTTGACGTTAGTTCTGTTTTACTCAACATTAGATGTTCATTGAACCTATTCACAAATATTAACATATTCAAACATCATGTCTTGAGAATTTGAGCTATTCAACAGAAGTTAGTTACTGTGCAAGTTGTTCCTAACATGGAAAATCTTCGTGATATTTTCCATTTTTATTTTTCAAGCATTTTTTATTACATGCACTCCATACTGGACTACTGCTTTTCTCGTCCTTCAAATGACGGGACGCGCATAGCACTGCATACCGTGGAGTATGGTCAGAAAACAACAGTTACTAGTGAGCGATGTTTTCAAGCTATATTGTTAATTTTATAATAAGGTTCAACAAATTCAACAATTAAGTTTTTAAATTTAAATTGATTTCACTAAATATTGCTGGGTCATAAATGAATACGTCGTTAGTTTATACAAGTGTATTTTATACTGAAATTGAATGCAGCATGAGTATTCATGAATTAGCAGGAATGAAAGTCGCACATTGGTTGCTCTGCGATTTATACTTTCAGATACCACGCCAAACTCTCAATTCCGATCAAAATGATTTATTTTCTCTAATGTTGTTGAAGTGACGAAATAAATTGTCGTTTGAGAACTGTGATGAAAGAGATTTTAATCAGAGCAGACAGGTGCTGTGCTGCTGAGAGAGGCTGAATTAACAGAACATGAGTGAAAGGATAAATGAAGTAAAGGAGTACATACTTCATGCAATGTCACGGTGCGACATGAATGAGACAGACTTTTAATATCGCTGCAAGGGTGAAGTGAATTCGAGAATAGGCTTCGAATTTCATAATCTCATTTTTTAAGCATACTTGAGTTTAACACAATCAATGACGTACCATGAACCTCTTATAACACGTGTCAATTATTCATTTATTTAATGTGTCTACCAATATTTTCAATAATGATTTCATCGCGACGTATAAATCTAGGCAGTTTTTGATTATAAAGGGGTCAGACGTTTGCTCGTTCTCCGCTAATTCCAACCCCGAGAGATTCAATGTTACGGTGAGAAGCTCTGTTGGTTGGCTATTCCAATTTTCCTTGGCTGGTATAATCCAGTGGATTCAGGTCCAGACTTGACGAAGGCCAGAAGTAGGACACCCAAAAATTGGCGATAAAAGCTACGCAGAATTTCTGATTTTCCCCAGTAGCCAGACTTGGTGCACCTCACCGTCCTGGTTCCACAGGTACATAGGTACACCTGGTGCATCTGGTTCCCATCAGGTTATTTTTTTTTCAGTCAAGGAATTGAGACCTCAGGATCTTGTAGTACTCATCAGCAACAATCTTCTTTCCGACCTTAAAAAATACGGGAGCATTTTTTCTGCTGGCTTAGGCTACCATCTCAAAGAACATTACTTGAGCGGGATGTTTAGTAGAATAAGTAGCCTTGACATCAGCTGTTGACTGAGTTTTAAAACAGCCATTGGCACGGCTTAGTGCAGAGTTGACTATGAAGATTTTTTAGTACGAGAGTGTCTTCGCAGTGAAGCTATGTAACAAGTTTCAAAACATTTCAGGACTTCCTTGCACCATTTTAACCTCCTATAGTTTTCATAGACTATGTTTGTAGGTGGGTACCTTGGTTTCTTGGGGTAGGAATCAAAGTTTAAGTCTAATGAGCAGCCGTTCTAACGGTTTTAGGATTCGCTCCAAGATCTGCAGCAGTTTTTCACATTGATAACGTAGGATCTTTCGAAACCTTTGTTTTCGAAGCCTAAACGAAGTTATTCGTTCTTTTTATTTGTACTGTCATTACCAGGTTTCTTTTGGACACCGTTGTCTATTTTCTTTACACTATTGAATCTGTCAACAGTCTGGAAAGAAACACCAACAGTTTTGTGGATAATCTTCGGGCCGATCTCAGCGTGATGCAAATCGGTCAGTCTTCGTTTGTTGGTTGTCTGGGTCTTCATGATGTATTAAATACCTGAAAAAGATTAACATAGTTTAAACACAGATCTTCATTTCCATTTTGTTTCACCTCATTTGATAGTGAGATTGTTAAGAAAATTTGAGTTCTAGCAGTTGATAGTTTTACCGTTTATCCAGTATATATTTTTAACTGACAAATTTACGCATGATGCTTCATTGTAATCTAAAATTATTTCAGGATTAATTCTTCTAATTCTACAAATCAAACTGAGGCATGAACGTTAGCTTAAAGGTAATTCGAGAATATGCAAGACCCAATAAATGAATGAAAATAACTGTTATGTCGATTTGCTTGTATTTGACATATATTTTGTGACAAAATCAAAGGATATAATCAAACTACAACAAACAACCATAAATAGTCATAGCTAAGAAACTTTCTAAGGAAATAAGCTGTCGAGTGGAAAAATGGAGGGATTTACAATAGGAACAGGAAAGACTTTTAAGCAAGATAAATAGAGAAAGAACTATTAATCAACTGCGTGCTAGCAACAAGAAAGAGGAAGACACTTTATCCGTGGCGTGAGAGCATTTTAATGTACGAAAAAAGGAAACGAAAGAAAAACTGTTTATTTCCAATAAAGAACAAACATGAAATGTTGATACATTGGTTTTTAAAATACCTTAAAGTTAACATACTAAACTAAACATAACACATTGGTATCGTAATACCGATGTAAAGTGTTGGAACAAAAAATGATTGACAGAAAAGCACAACAAAAATGAGTTCCCTTCGTTGCGTTATCTGATTTTGACAATACATTTAAATCTAAGCAACTAAGAGAACACAATCCTCGCAACGCTTAGTTGAAAAATGCATTCGTCTGTGCGCACTTATATTGAAGTAAAAGGTAAAATCACATTCACATACCTTAACTTAGAGATCCAAAATTATTATTCATACATGGGTATCGTGATTTCCATGTTAATTGTTGAAACAAATGAGTTGGATCCTTAATTTCTATGCATACATGGTTATCGTAGTACCCATGTTAATTGTCGAAACATGATTCAGAGAAATGCAAGAGAAAAAAAATGCATTCCTCTTCGTTGCGGTAGTCGGATTTTGGTAATGCATTTAAATACAAGTGACTAAGAAAACATAATTCATGTGACGCATTGCTGAAAACCCTCTCGTTAGTACGTACTCATTTTGAAATATGAACATACGAACATAGGAACAAGTGATAAGAGCATGAGGGATTGATGTTAAAAGTTAAATGGGCATATTTGATTTATTTTGCATCGAACATATGTGAAGGAAATCTGATTTGTGAGAGGTACTTGCCTGGATTTAAAGGGAATCGCAGTTTTTGAGGCGCTACAATTATTGGCGTTGGATCTCACAGAGAAAAGAGGATGCTACCGAAGAGGAAGACTGGTTCTTCGACTGCGCTTAGCGTTCTCGCGACAACTCTGGTCGTCAGGGGGCTGCAAATAAAACTTTCACACTCCAATTCACAGCCTGAACAACTGTTTTTATGAATAAGAGACGAAAGCATCGCAGAGGGGGACTATCCTTCTAACAGATAAGAGATCCGATTGCCATATTATTGACGTGAGTTGCATGAACTTCAAGTTGTTACTGATGAAAGATTGAGGTTGAATATTCTCACGCAACTTTATAGAATGGTATCCAAAATAAAGATGCCTGACCAAGAATGTTCGCTTATTACATGATTGAAATGCTGGAAATTCATCATAAATCTTTAATCAAAACTTATTAATATGTTCATCGACTGTGAATGACAGTAAACCAATCCTAGCAAAAACCGTCGCAAAATATTGGATTCGTGCTTTAGGTATAGAAAGTTAAGACAAACTTGAAACGCTCTATTGATGATGAGCTTCCGCACGATGCTAAATTCACAACTTTATGAACAGAGGCAAAATAACTGATGTTTAAACTCAAGAATGTCTTTCTCTGTAGCCTAACCTTTGGAACGCATCTATCTGGAGACGCAAAGGCTTCGGAGTGCAATGTTTTCACGTGTTCTTGCGAAATTAAACGGGTTACCAACTGTTCTCTTGAGTTAAAAAATCTTTTTATAACGTTTTCTTTCTCGGACATATTGAATACACATCTTTATTATTTCGTTGTTAGTCCCATGCACGTTCTTTTTTCAATATTTCAACAGCAAGCATCATTACATGGAATTGACAAATAGAAAGAAGCTAAAAAAAAGCTACTTTTGTCAGTTATTTCTGGGTCTTCAATACGGTGATGAATTCGATATTCTGGTCATCCGCAAAGAAACTTTTTCAACCTTTGATCCTATATTTCCACCTATTACACTTATCGTTTTGTTTAAAACTGCATAAAATCGTACTTCCACGTGTTTATGAGATTTGTTTGAAAAACCGTTCACTTCAGAATGAATTACCGTTTCTGAATATTTTCCTTATATCTGGGTATTGTTCATTGCACGTTCAAGGTCAAATTGGATAATTTCAAACAAGGATTTGTAGTTCTATACCGTCAAGAAGCATCTTCATAAAAAGCATTTTCATCGCCTCATAATCCAATCTATTTGTCATGTTCTCCTTTTGGAATGTACTCACAAAAATAACATCTATTATATATATGGAAAATTTTACTGCATTATTTTGTGAATCTTAAATTTTACGTCTTAAATCAATTACATCTGTTTTTCCAACTTAATGAATAAACTAACTTTTCCGCCCAGTCATCTTTGGATTTATAAATATAGTCGCGCATGTGGTGCATTCGAGTATTCCGGTAGATCAAGACATGTCTTCCAAATTAAAGTGAAGAAGCACGAGAGGGTCAGTGTCCGAACTTGTCTTCAACAAACTTGTTTGCATGATTCAGCGGTTGAGGACTGAACAGTTTTGGGATATATTACTCGATTCTAGTTAGTTTGCAATATTAATTTCTGATCTAACTCACGCTGTAATAATTTTTTTCGAAAATCGTACGTCAGCGTAGAGAGTCTCGCCCCTCCGTCATCGAGGCGAACGTCATTGTAGGTCGGGAGAAACCCTTCTCTTACACACACTTCATCAAACAAAATGCCTGACACGCACTTACAAAATTTCTTTATGTAAATTACAAACGATGAAATTATGAAATTACGAAAAGAAATTTCGTAAGTTAGTTTGCAATACTTGACCAGCGCCGAACATTATAGACCTTAAAATTTTGGGATCTGTTCATTTTTTAAAACCAAAGTCAACAATCAGCAAAATTGATTTGCATTGAAAATTGTTGGGTCATAATATTTCGATATTTTGTTTGTTTCTAGAATTTTTCAAACAAATTCTCATTTCTGTTCCACTGGAAGTTTAATTTTGTAAATTTGACATATCTTAAAAAACATTTTTCGCTGATATTGGTTGGTAACTCGAAACGTTCCTTTTTACAAAGTTGACTTTTTTATTTCTATTTTGATTTTCTTTTTAATTTTTCATAATAGTCATTTCTCGAAGCGACATAGATCGGAAATTTAAATCAAATATTGACGTCATATATGTAGTTAAGAAATGTTTTATCGTGTACAATTTTCTTGAAAATTTACTAGACACACAAGAACTATTAAAAATTTCCTCCTGTAATCCCGTGCTCCTAAGGAGTTTGAAATTTATAACTGAGAATTCTGCGGAAAAAATTGACCTCAATGAAAACATGCCTGTAAGCACCGCTCATTTTGCCGTACACCTTCCGCCACATTGGGCAAACGAGGGGCTCTCTCGCCGCACCCAACCGTGACTGCAGTTTACGATTAGGTGCACACGCTCAATGCAGACACGGATCTTAGCTTATTTTTTGCGGCCCATGCTCAAGTGAAATCTACCGGCTTGAGTCGTCCATCAAGGACACAAGATCTGCTTAATTACGTAAGGTGGCCACTGCTGTGATGGGTCGCTGCTAACCCATTTGCCAGCATGTGCTAGCTTGGAGCATCGACGCAGGAAGTAACACGGGCAGAGGACAGGACTCACCCCTAACCACATAAAGAGGTATGTCTATTTGTACTAGGAGCCATTATTCGAGTTGGTCCACAGGTAAGTCAGAACATTTTCTTGATCCGAAGGGAAAAAATTCCCGAACTCTAGTTTGTACTCGGGATAATAGGAAGAAAGAATGACTAGTAATTCTTTCCTTTAATCAAATCACTCATTAGGAGTAATATGGAAAGTAGCCAATGTTTAGGCTTAATTCACTGTGCTTTCCGATTTGTATTATGTTACCTGAATATAAACTGTTTTTCTTTCGTTTGTTGTAGGAAGTTTCTCAATGGAAAAGGAGGGGTAGTGTTTTTTCTCGTCAAAAAAAATGAAAAATAAATCAAAATTCACCCTCACCTTTATCACAACTAGTGCACACGTGCTGGTCGGCATTAATCTGAAGAATTTCATCCCTTCTTTCTTGAGTTAAATTTGCTTGTGCAAGTCGATGCTGTTCGGCATTAGTCTGAAGAATTTCACCCCTTCTTTCTTGAGTTGAATTCTTTCGTGTCACTCAATGTGGTCCAGCGCTATGACGACGAATTTCCTCACTTCTTTCATGTGTTAAACTCTCTTCAGCTACTCGGTGTTGCTCTGCATTATTCCGNATTCATCATAAATCTTTAATCAAAACTTATTAATATGTTCATCGACTGTGAATGACAGTAAACCAATCCTAGCAAAAACCGTCGCAAGATATTGGATTCGTGCTTTAGGTATAGAAAGTTAAGACAAACTTGAAACGCTCTATTGATGATGAGCTTCCGCACGATGCTAAATTCACAACTTTATGAACAGAGGCAAAATAACTGATGTTTAAAACTCAAGAAAGTTTTTCTCTGTAGCCTAACCTTTGTAACGCATCTATCTGGAGACGCAAAGGCTTCGAAGTGCAATGTTTTCACGTGTTCTTGCGAAATTAAACGGGTTACCAACTGTTCTCTTGATTTAAAAAATATTTTTATAACGTTTTATTTCTCGGACATATTGAATACACATCTTTATTATTTCGTTGTTAGTCCCATGCACGTTCTTTTTTCAATATTTCAACAGCAAGCATCATTATATGGAATTGACAAATAAAAAGAAGCTAAAAAAAGCTACTTTTGTCAGTTATTTCTGGGTGTTCAATACGGAGATGAATTCGATATTCTGGTCATCCGCAAAGAAACTTTTTCAACCTTTGATCCTATTTTTCCACCTATTGCACTTATCGTTTTGTTTAAAACTGCATAAAATCGAACTTCCACGTGTTTATGAGATTTGTTTGAATAACCGTTCACTTCAGAATGAATTACCGTTTCTGAATATTTTCCTTATATCTTGGTATTGTTCATGGCACGTTCAAGGTCAAATTGGATAATTTCAAACAAGGATTTGTAGTTCTATACCATCAAGAAGCATCTTGATAAAAAGCATTTTCGTCGCCTCATAATCCAATCTATTTGTCATGTTCTCCTTTTGGAATGTACTCACAAAAATAACATCTATTACATATATGGAAAATTTTACTGCATTATTTTGTGAATCTTTAATTTTACGTCTTAAATCAATTACAATTGTTTTTCCAACTTAATGAATAAACTACCTTTTCCGCCCAGTCATCTTTGGATTTATAAATATAGTCGCGCATGCGGTGCATTCGAGTATTCCGGTAGATCAAGACATGTCTTCCAAATTAAAGTGAAGAAGCACGAGAGGGTAAGTGTCCGAACTTGTCTTCAACAAACTTGTTTGCATGATTCAGCGGTTGAGGACTGAACAGTTTTGTGATATATTACTCGATTCTAGTTAGTTTACAATATTAATTTCTGATCTAACTCGCGCTGTATTAATTTCTTTCGAAAATCGTACGTCAGCGTAGAGAGTCTCGCCCCTCCGTCATCGAGGCGAACGTCATTGTATGTCGGGAGAAACCCTTCTCTCACACACACTTCATCTAACAAAATGCCTAACACGCACTTACAAAATTTCTCTATGTAAATTACGAAACGATGAAATTATGAAATTACGAAAAGAAATTTCGTAGGTTAGTTTGCAATACTTGACCAGCGCCGTACATTTTAGACCTTAAAATTTTGGGATCTGTTCATTTTTTTAAACCAAATTCAACAATCAGCAAAATTGATATGCATTGAATATTGTTGGGTCATAATATTTCGGTATTTTAATTGTTTCTAGAAATTTTCAAACAAATTCTCATTTCTGTTCCACTGGAAGTTAAATTTTGTAAATTTTACATTTCTTAAAAAACATTTTTCGCTGAAATTGGGTGGTAACGCGCAACGTTCTTTTTACAAAGTTGACTTTTTTATTTCTATTTTGATTTTGTTTTTATTTTTTCATAAAGGTTATTTCTCGAAGCGACATAGATCGGAAATTTAAATCTAATATTGACGTCATATGTAGTTAAGAAATGTTTTATCGTGTACAATTTTCTTGAAAATTTACTAGACACACAAGAACTATTAAAAATTTCCTCCTGTAATCCCGTGCTTCTAAGGAGTTTGAAATTTATAACTGAGAATTATGCGGAAAAAATTGACCTCAATGAAAACATGCCTGTAAGCACCGCTCATTTTGCCGTACACCTTCCGCCTCGTTGGGCAAACGAGGGGCTCTCTCGCCGCACCCAACCGTGACTGCAGTTTACGATTATGTGCACACGCTCAATGCAGACACGGATCTTAGCTTAATTTTTATGGCCCATGCTCAAGTGAAATCTACCGGCTTGAGTCGTCCATCAAGGACACAAGATCTGCTTAATTACGTAAGGTGGCCACTGCTGTGATGGGTCGCTGCTAACCCATTGGCCAGCATGTGCTGGCTTGGAGCATCGACGCAGGAAGTAACACAGTCAGCGGACAGGACTCACCCCTAACCACTTTAATAAAGAGGTATGTCTATTTGTACTAGGAGCCATTATTCGAGTTGGTCCACAGGTAAGTTAGAACATTTTCTTGATTCGAAGGGAAAAAATTCCCGAACTCAATTTTGTTTTCGGGATAATAGGAAGAAAGAATGACTAGTAATTCTATCCTTTAATCAAATCACTCATTAGGAGTAATATGGAAAGTAGCCAATGTTTAGGCTTAATTCACTATGCTTTCCGATTTGTATTATGTTACCTGATTATATGCTGTTTTTCTTTTGTTTGTTGTAGGAAGTTTCTCAATGGAAAAGGAGAGGTGGTGTTTTTTCTCTTACAAAAAAATGAAAAATAAATCATAATTCACCTTCACCTTTATCAGAACTAGTGCACACGTGCTGGTCGGCATTATTCTGAAGAATTTCATCCCTTCTTTCTTGAGTTAAATTCGC
>JACJUY010009249.1:12164-30189 GCA_014220935.1 Platorchestia sp. MABIK | reverse complement strand
ATCCAGAGTAATTTTGTTTTCTTTATTGTGATGTTGAAAGCTTCACGTTGTGCGCAGCGCATAGTGTTCCACATTTTTACACCTTGTGGTAAGCAAGGATGTTACTCTGTCAAACGTTTTCATCATTACTTCGAAACCTCATGTCATTTAGAATCTTCCTGAAATTTTGTGCAACCGTTAATCATTTGCTCACGCTTAGCACTTATAATCTTGATTCTCGGTGAGCATTACACTATTTTCTTTGAGTACCATGTCGCATTGAATCCTTGTGTCAGGAATGTCATGTGTACTTTTCATTATTGCACTCGTGCCCTCTTGATCATTTCGCTTAATTTATGTGTGCTTTTAACTCGCGTGTTCTACGGTAAATAAAAATAAATATGTGAAATCTTTCAAAAATTTTGTCGTCATTACCCATGCTGATAAATTAAGGTAAACTCGTGGTGCAACTATGCTAACACTGCTGTTTCTAATTTCCCTCCTTTTCTGTCATCCCTTCTCCTCCTGTGTATTTCTATCTTTAATTTCCCTTCCCCTAAGACTATCGAGGTTGAAATCCCTCAATCGGTAACGAGAGGCCAACAGGCCTAGCCTCGTATCGTAACATATGTACTCACATGGGACGCTCTAATGTATGTATATGTGTATATATATGTATGGACATATGTATGTACGTGTATGTGTGTGTATATATTTATATATTTGTAGAACTAATTCCCTTCCTAAAATGCTCTAGTTAATATTGTGTGACAATGTGCCGTCCCTTACACTCCTTGAGTGTGCGTTGGCCACACTATTATAGGTTGTACTGACTCTCTTGTTTTGTCCCAGCAATGTTGACAATGTTATGGTTGGCATTGTACAACGATCCGATTCATCTGTTTGAATCCGGTGAACTTTTTGGTGCCAAAGCTAGTAGGATATGAAGTTTGATATTTGTGTTACTGAAAAATATTTCATTTTATCCGAGCCAGTTATTTAGCTTACTAGTTGATTCGAAAAGTGTAATATTTTCCTCTAATATCAACATCGCAGTCTAAAACGCAAATTAATTCGGATCTACCCATTTTACTTTCAACCATAATCCCTCATTTCAGTAGTTCCTACGTTCGTAAGCTCAAATTTCAATATGGGAGTGCACTAACTAGAGTGTTTTTAACAACAACACATCACATGCACAATGTTTTCTCGACCACATGTAATAAAATCCACCGTTAAAATCAGACCAGCGCAACGAAGGGAAAGCATTTTCTACGTACTTTTCTCCCAACCATTTGTTTAAAAAATTAACTGGTAGAAGTATTACGATCCCCAAGTGTAGATATCAAGTCATGGTCTAAATTTTGAGATATTTGAAAGCACTTTTAGCTCATATTTAAACATTTGAACATGCGACGTAGTTCATTGGCAATTTTTACTTTCCAACGCTCGTGTGTGCATTAAGACGAAATCATAATCGGTGGTTTACTTTTCGTATTGTTCCAGCTATGCAGCAAATATTATGGGCTTATGATCCAAAATACGCGCACCCCAACATGAGTGTTTTCAACTATGTGTCACTGGGATTTTGTTTTGTTTTCTCAGTTACTCACATTCATTTTGCATTTTCAAAACCAAATTAATTTCCGCAAAGAAGGAAAGGATGTTAATGTGAGGGTGTTTTAGCATCTTCTTTCCCTTTTTTCGTTCATAATTACAACATTTTTAAAAAAGACCACGGATTCGACGAATGTCATAACTTTAAAGAAAAAAGTTTTTAATCTTCTTATTCTAGTCTCAAATTGCTCTTGATAGGTTTGTGTGGAAAACTCTTACCTTCTTACTCTAGCGAATACATTATGACAACACTATTTTGGATAGTTAACTTTTTGTACGGTTCCACCTATGTTGAAAATGTTACGCCGAGCAATGTACAACAATACTTTTCATGTCTTTGACTACGATGAACTCTTTGCGCCAGTACTATTAGCGTAAGTAAGAAATATCATAATCATTTTCTTTCTTGTTATAATGAATATTATATTCTTTCCGAGCTCACCACTTGGCATACTATATGATGCGTCAGTGTGAAAAATTGTCCAAAATCCCGATTGTCGACCTCATAGTTCTAGACGCAAAGTAAATCAAATCTGTTCATTTTACTTCTAACATCAATCCCTCACGCTCCTATCACTAGCTCCTACGTTCTTATGCTCATATTTTCAATACGAGTACGCACTAACGAGAGGGTTTTTCAGCAATGCGTCACATGAAGTATGTTTTCTTAGTCACTTGTATTTAAATGCATTACCAAAATCTGACTACCGCAACGAAGAGGAACGCATTTTTTTCGTGCTCCTCTTCAAATCCTGTTTCAAGAATCATCATGGGTATTACAGTAACCATGTATGAATAGCAATTAAGGGTCTCTATGCTAAGGTATTTAAATGCGTTTCTCGCATTTATTTCAATACATGTGCGCACTAATGAAAGTGTTTTTCAAATGAGCGTCGCGAGGATCGTGTTCTCTTAGTTACTTATATTTAAATGCACTGTAAAAATCAGATTAGCAAGGAAGGGAACTCATTCTTGTTGTTCTTTTCTGTCAATCATTTTTTGTTTCAAAATTTTACACGGGTGTCACGAAACCAATGTGTTATTATCAGTTAAGGATGTTAAGGTTAAGGGGTTTTATAAACCAACGTATCGACATTTCATGTTTGTACTTTATTGGAAATAAGTGTATTTTTTATACCACCAGCGCAGAGAACTGGACTGCCTACAGGATGGTCAACCAGCTTAAAGATGAACTTTTGGTGAGTGTTCGACCAATTTAACAGAACAAATATTCACATGTCAAGGTATAATATCTGTACATTGAAGATCCGTGCAAGGCAATGCTGCATTCTAATGGTTGAGGATATTGTTCCCAAAGAAATTCTTACTATCAACATCCCCTTGAGGCAACCGTTCGATGGTCTCATCTCATAGGTTTACGTTTGTTTTAGTCTCAAAGCCGAAAATGAAATTGAAAAAGATTCAAAATAGTAGGGGAAACACTAAACATGAAACATACAAATCTGGTACACATTCTGACATTCTGACTGACACTTTTAAAATTAGTTTAATTTTAATCACAAGTCGAGCCAAGTAGACTCAGCCGCTGGTATAAAAGCTAGCTGGTAACATTAATTATTGCTTCTCAATCTCCGGCTACTATTTTGCTGGAGACAGTAGCGACACCAACCATTAATCATACTCTTCATTATGCGTTCGGGCCAGCCTGTGGATGTAGTAGTGCCTCACCACTACTATCTCCACAAGGAATATCATCATGCAATAGTAAGGCGGAGTTCACACCTGAGTGATAAGACATTTGTCCCCGAAACATGCGCAACACGATAATTATTATCTTTAAGATAAGTTAGGTTCATACTGAAGCGATAAGACATGAGCCAGCAACAAAGCGTAGCGCAGTGGTTCCCAAACTAGGGGGCGCGCCCCTTAGGGGGGCGCGAGGAGGATACAAGAAGGCGTGAAGTCATCTGCTCAAAATTATTTGTTTAATTATAATAAATCATTCAAAGAACAAATATTTGTCATTACACACATGCAAATTATAATTATAGCAGTCACTCCAACCCGTTTTCTATTAAGCTAGTTCTCTTTACACGCTTAGGACAAGTCAATGATACCAACCACACTGACGCCACTGAGGGACTCGTCACAAACTCCCAATACTCCATCCCGTCAACCTGAGCACATATTCCCCTTGTCCACGGTAGGGATTTATTTTACTCTTCAATTCTGGATCACTCACGCGTATGAGTGACATAGTAACCTTAACGATTTGCAAGGGTAGAACGATGCAGAATGGAATGTCTTGATTGTGTGAAATACTCTTTGTGATCGAAAGTGTGAAATGTGAATAATACGCTGTGAGTTTTATTCGCTAGTTTGAATGCATGTGGTGAAGTGTGTGCGTTGATTCCAGTATAGGCGGCGAAAAGTGTGTGTGACAAATTAAGTGTACTGTATATGTTGCTGGGTTGATGGTTCAATCGCCATATCTATTCACTTAATAAAAAACGTTAATAAAAATCTCAGACAGCAGAATGAAGCGAATCTATTATAAAAAATTGGAAATGATGAAACAAAGCCAAAAAACACGATAACAGACTAAACCACTGCAAACACAAACTCAACTCTCGACACGTAAACAAAACAAAACTAAACCACCTTGCACGCACTACTCTACATCACACCAAAAACGTACCATCAAATCACAATTCAGTCATCTCCAAAATCGCTAATTTTAGGGTGCCTGCACACCAAAAGATTTGAAGCGAGAAAGCAAGCAAGCTTGAATCGATTAACATGTATTCCTACGGGAGTCCACACACTGAAAGCGAGCAAGCGAGCGAGCGAGAAAGACTGAAGATTGGCTGAAGCGAGAAAGCGACTCGAAGATGGTTTCACGCTTGAGAGCACTGCAGCGGAAAGCCTCTGGCAGTGTGCGGTGAGATATCGACGAGGGAGGTGCGCCGCTCAATTCCTTCTGCGTAGACTGAACTCCATTTTATCCAAAGTTTATCCTGTAATGTGCCTTTGGAACTCAAAAGATCCAAAGCAAAGTGACAGATTTCATGTTTTAAAGCAATGGGACGAAGTAGGAATGAAATTCAACTTCCCAAACACATGCTTGTCCCGCTTTTTTTTGGTTATAAACCTCTCTGCTTGATATTCTGGAGCAAACTAGCCGTCTTTTAGTGTGTGATAGATCTCGCCTGACATCTTTCTCTCTCGCTTGCTTTCTCGCTTTCAGTCATTTGGTGAGTAAGCACCCTAAGATCCAACAAACACAGGTACATGAGCACAACTATGCCAAAGACGACTGTATGCAAAACATCATTTGTCAAATCAACACATTACATCACAGTATTACTGAGCATTTTCGTGCGTGTAGTGTTACTCCGTTTGCGTCTTCTCGTTGTATTTTCCGCAGCTGTTCTCATTGTCATTATTGTTAAGATATTAGCCACGTTATGTGCTGAATATTTTTGGTATGTTACAGATTTATGATTTCCAGTTGTGTGATCTATGTTATATGAATGTGTGGTCTGGTGCGTGCCAATACGGTATGTTATAAAACTACTTAGTTCCATGGTGCAGTTTATAAGTTTGTTGCTATTTTCACTTTGCGGAAATGTCTGGGGCAAAGAAAATAAAGTATTCAGATGAACATTTCAAGTATGGCTTCACTGTTATAGAGAGGAATGGATTTCATTTCCCTCAGTGTGTCATATGCCATATAGTCCTCAGCAATGACGCTTTAAGACCTGGTCGTCTGGAGCGACATTTGAGCACAAACCACAAAGCATTAAAAGAAAAGCCCAAGGAGTTCTTCACAGCCAAACTGCATGAGCTGAATCGTATGAAGCTGGACTCAAGCAGTGTTTTTCATCAAGAAACGATGAAACTGGTGGACGCATCTTACGAGCTGTCACTACTTATTGCAAAAGCAAAGAAGCCTCACTCTGTTGGGGAGACTCTTGTAAAACTCTGCCATTTGAGTGCTGCTAATACTGTGCTTGGGGAAGAAAGCCAAAGAAAATTATCAAAGGTTTCCTTTTCAGATAACACAGTGAAGCGTCGCATTGACGAACTTTCAGAAGACTTAAAAGAAAAAGTTTTGGCCAAATAAAAGCATCTCGCTTCCTTGCAAAACAGTGCGATGAAAGTACTGATGTTGCTCACCTCTGCCAGCTGCTTGTTAATCTCGATTCGTGGATGAAGGAACTGTGAAAAAAGAAATTCTTTCCTCAGCAGCACTGGAGACAACAGCGAAGACCATCGATGTTTTTTCAAAGGCTAATGAGTTTTTCCGAAAGCACGGTCTTTCATGGGAAAAATTAGTCGGTGTTTGTACTGATGGTGCCCCATCAATGAATAGATCTCGCCACTCTGGATTTGTGAAGCTGGTGAAAGATAAAAATCCTGCTGTAACTGGGACTCACTGTGTTATCCACAGACAATCATTAGCAAGCAAAACTCTGCCTGGTAATCTACGTAGTTCACTGAATTTAGCAATAAAAGTGGTGAATTTTGTAAAGAATAGCTCTTTGAATTCTAGGCTTTTCGCAGCTCTTCGCTCAGATTTGGGCACTGATTACAAGACTCTCCTGTTTCACACTGAAGTCCGCTGGCTTTCCAAGGGAAACATGCTGAGACGTCTTTACGAGCTCAAAGATGAAGTGGAAATTTTCTTGCAGAAGCAAAAACAAGAGAAACTGTGTGAAGCATTCAGAGAGGAAGACTTTCAGCTCTCACTTGCTTGTGGACGTTTTTGAGGCCTTCAACAACCTCAATTTGAAGTTACAAGGAAGAAACACAAACATCATTGCACACTCTGATGTGATCAGAACTTTCACCGAAAAAATTCATCTTTGGAAACGAAAAGTACAAGTTGGGAACTTTTCATCGTTCTCACATTTGAATGACCTCTTATCTGAGAAGAGAAACATTGAGCAGTATGACGTGACACAAGAGGTTTTATCACATCTGCATTCCCTTGCTGAGGAATTTATGCACTATTTTCCAGATGTCTCATTGGAGAATTCTCTTTGGACATTGGTGCAGAATCCATTTAACACTGATGTGGAGTTGTTACTGGAATCACTGCAAGAGGAAGCCATCGATTTGAAATGGGACTCCAGCGTGAAAAGGGACTTTGAAACAATGAAGTTAGAAGAGTTTTGGGTGAAATATCTCCCCATGTACCAAAAGTAGGTGAAGAAGCACTTCGTGGGATTCTTCCCTTTTCTTCTACTTATCTTTGTGAAGCAGGATTTTCAGCTCATGTTGTTCTGAAAACAAAACAGCGCAACCGACTTGATGTAGAAAATGACTCGCGTTGTGCGCTGTCATCCTTCAATCCTAGAATTTCTGATCTTGTGAGGAAGAAGCAGCAGCATCCATCTCTCTAAATTAGTTCATAAATTTTGCCTCAGTCTCATTAGTCATTCCAAATATTATATGTCATGTTTTCAAATCATTTTTCTTAAAATTGCAACGCAATTTTGCCAATTTGCTAAGTTTCAAACCTTTTTTTTTCGCTCACTTAGAGCCAAATGTTTCCTTTTTTAGTTACTGGAATGTGATATTATATGTTTGAGTGACTTTCATTATTAAAATGTAATACAAAAAAACATGTTTGCCTGAACAGTGCTAAGAAAAAATGTAAGAATCATTTCAAATGCAAAAATAGAGGCACTGGGGGCGTGCGGGTCTACTAGAAGCAAAAAGGGGGCGTCAGGTAAGATAGTTTGGGAACCACTGTAATCTACACTATCAGTTATTGTTGTTATGTGATTAGTTGTACAAATTATTAGTTATATATTATCCTTTTTGAAATCAAACGACATTATTCTACCCCTGTAAGATTTGACCATCCAAAGGCGGAGCCGAAGAGAAACGCTCGCCGCGAGGATCAAAAAATCCCAACGAATTTCCCGAGCGCGCCGCTCCGCTTGTACTGTGAACAGCCGAGCGTTTCAGCATTCAAACATGTACAAGTATTATTGCCGCTCTGCTCCGCTCGTAGTGTGAGCGCACCCTTAGGCCGCGGCCAGACAAACAGCAGTGGAGCTGGGCAGAGCAGAGCAGTTTCGACCCTCTGGTAGCTGCTTGCTGATGCTAGCAAGTTAGGCGGCCGAACAAACAGTAGTGGCTAGTCCCGAGTCCGCAGCAGTTGCAATCTTGCCGCTAAGAAGAGCAGTGCTTTGTGACTATAGTTACCTCAAATTTTGCTTATTAAATAGCTGTAGAACTGGCAATATTTCTTCTAATTATGTTTTGTATACATATATATATTGCTAAGCTACGCATTATGTTGTTAGCATTACAAGTACATCCGTACACTGTCGTAGTTAACTTTTGATTTTCTTACAATATTACTACACGCAATAAATTAAATGGCTTTCACACTGTTTTACAATTGCTCCAGAAAATTCCACAACATATTAATTGCATGACATGCAATTTATGATTGCTGATAGAATAATCATTCAAATAATTCACTGACGAATGACTTGAAATCTTATAGATACTTGAATCAGAATTATTTTGCAGTGCTTTACGTGTAGATGCATTACAGAACTAGGAACTTATTCGTTCAGGCGTATAAAGGTATACATTTTTGGATATAACAACCCAAATTTCGAATTAGTATAATAATAAACAATTTCAAAGTGTTAAAAGATCTTTGGTATTTGGCTTGCAGCACTAAGTTTCAATCTAATTGTTTTTTTCCCATAGAACTCGAACATCACAATCGTTTTTTGGAGAAACTAATCATTCTTTAGTTGCATGCTTTCAAAGTTATTTTTACAAATGTAATACTGATAAAACGCAAACTTGAATAAAGTTAAAGATCTCTCCTCTTCACATTTGCCTCTCACAGATGACCTAACCTGTCTTTCCTCAGTATAACTTAGGAGAAAAAGATTAATGTTTAGAACTAAAAAACCATTAGTTGATCCATAAAAAGGTTTGTTTGAAGTCAATTTCAGTGCCGTGCGCCTAATACGAAAGATCTAATATGAAAATGTTCGGCAGTGGTACGCTCTAAAGTGTAGGTATTGACAAATAAAATGCTTGGTTTAGGTTTAATTCTCAATTTATGAGGTGGAAAATACCTATATACACATAAATAACTATACAAGCCCACTTAATACTCACTTTCATTGTCTCTGCTATAAATGACCATTGTTCATCAACATAGTTATGATCGAAATATCATGAGATGCACCCCCGATTGCAGGAATAGCTTGCACTGAGGAGATTAGAAGTTCGACATCCTCCCCGTACGAAGTCTAGGGTGCAACTAACTGCTAGCTTCCGAGAGGTGTTTTATCATCCAAGATAAAACGCAACTGGAGCTTGCTTCAGACAGCGCTGCCCTGCCCTGCTCTGTGCTGTTTGTCTGGCCACCCTAATAGGAATAACAGTAACATAAAACATCACGCTAGCTCTGCTCTGCCCTGCTCTACTGCTGTTTGTCTGGCCGCGGCCTTAGACGTTTGAAAAGGCCCTGATACACTGGCATTCATGACTCGAGTAATTGCGGCAGTGGATCCAGCCGCCACTTGAAGTGAGAACTGGCGACATGATACACTCAGCATGCAAGAGGAACCACCGCGGAATGCATTACAAGGCGTCAATCCGCAGAGTCAGTCTTTCTCTGCATGTCGTACGGGTAGGTGCGCGATTGCGACCAGCCGTATAGTGAGCAGGATAGAAATAAAGCGTCCATTGCGCTGTGCTTTAGCTTTCTGTAAGAGCTGCTTTTCACATTCTACAAGCAGCCGTATTTTTGAAATGCGTCAATAAAATTTCGCGTTTGAGTTTTGTCCACTCAACTGCGGCGCATGACATGGCTGCGCACCTCTTTCGTCAACGATCAAAACTGCACTGCGATGAGCAGTGCAGTATATGGTCGGATCCATGGTAGACGAAAGGGAGGTAGCGGCAATCCAGTCTTTCATAGAATCGAGTGGTGTGCAGGGGACGTCATGGAAACGGACCAATAGCAGCGCTTAGATTTCATCTGGCAACACTGCTACCCGGAAATCTGGCATCACTGTTAGGCGGAGTTCACACCAGAGTGATAAGATATTTATCTTCGAAACATGCGATACACGATAATCATTCCTAAGATATTTATCTCCGAAACATGCAATACACGATAATTATCCTTAAGATAAGTTAGGTTCACATTGAAGCGATAAGACATGAGCCAGTAACAAAGTGTAGCAGGAGAAATTTAGTCAGTAACCATGAGTCCTTCATCGAGTGATGAAGAACTCTAGCCAATATCGTCCCCTCAGGGGGATACAATTATTGTATCTATAGGGATACAATAATTTATCCCAGGGGGAAAATGCAAGGCCAGAGCTGAGAGTTAGGTAGGCCATCTTTTTGTTGGAATAGAATAATTATTTTTTGTTGTGGACTATCTTTTTTGGGTTCACTGCTGTCCTGTTTTTCAGCACCTACTACTTTCTTCTTCAACTTTTTTCTTGTTTCATGAACTTCTTTCTTAGCTTACTGTTTCTATGCACCCTGTGCATAGATTCCGAGTTCCCTTAACTTCATACTAAATGGTGCCTTCATCCTTCGTTTATTTGAACATCTTTGTCGTGGTAAAGGGAGGCTAAAACTTTGCAGTAAATCAATTATTCAGCCAATATCGTACGACACTGAAAGAAGAGACACGCACGCTTTGTCTCTTGATACACGCATCTTACGACAAATGTCGCCGTCGTACCGGTGTGAACCAGTTTTGTCGTCTCGCCGTATTTTTAACGGATCTGAGCGCGTCGTATCTCACAAGACAATAATCACCTACCGCTTACGACCTACAGACATGTATCTTACCTCGCTGGTGTGAACGCCGCCGTAGCGTTAGTGCTTTACTGGTACGACAATCTGGCAGTGCCGTTCAAACGAAGTGTTCACGAGTCGAGTGAAGCACAATGTCGCCGCCTCAAGTTAAATTAAAAAGTGTTCAATTATTTGGTGTCAGAATAATTCTAAAAATCTACACTAGATATTTCAATGTCCTGGTTTCAATTTTAAAGAATGGATTGCGCCGAGTGGAATTGTCCCGTTAAATAATTTTAATTTCGAATTCATGTTTGCAGCCACCACTTCAAAAAGACCGACTACCGAAGAATCCTATCGGCATTAAAGATGCACACAGTGGTGTTGAAAAGTGGTTTTGTGCTGTTGTTTTATGATCACAGGAGTTTGGACCTGGAAGGTAAGAAATTGAGCTTTGAATATTAAATAAATGTGATTTAAAAAGGATGGCTCTTAGTCGATTTTTTCCCTTGATGAAGTTGCATTTTTCTACCAAATCTTTGAAACCAGATGCAGTAGAACAGTTCAAATTCGATATGCCAGTTCCATAAGAAAATGCTGTTGACACGCCTGAGATTTAAAACATAAAGGAAATAAAAAATAGGAATATGATGTGCTACCATTGAATGTTGATTAATGACATACTCCTTATTTAAAAAGAAATAAATAGCTCTATTAGCTTTTCATTCCGAAAGGTAACCTAAATCTTGTGGTAGGGTCCCATCAGCTTTAATAGTATCTAAATATTTGTATGTAAATTAATCTGAAAGCAGGATGTGAAAACAAATTTTACCAGGTTTACACAAATAACTTCACTGGCATTGTTAAAATTTTGATCTCTCCTGTACGTTGAAATTAACAAGTAGTGAGCTTAGAACCTACAGTGCTCAGCATGAAAGCTAGTTTGGACTGCAGATTGACAAAACTTGTGTACTGTATATTTGATGCAATTTCAGAATAGCTTATTTTTTCTTGTGTAGCCTATCTTATCTGAAATTTTTAGATTAACTCATAATAACTTTTCACCTTGTAGAAAAATATCAAGGTGAGAGATGACAAGAGAGATGCAAAATCTTGTCTATGATTTTCCATTGTAAAGTGCTACTTTTTATGCCAATCATCTTTTTGAAAATGACACAGTTCTAAACATCCTTGGAAATATATTTTTATAGAAATCTAACTGCTCTTCTATGCTTACCATTCATGCTGCGCTGTTTGCTGCCATCAATATTTTTGAGATAATTAGGTGCAAATTTATGCTGCTTATCAATTTTATTGTGAGTGCTTCAAAAATGTCACGTGAAGCAACAAAGCCGTGTTTCAAAAAAGAACGTGTAATGTTTATGTCAATGATTGTATATGTATTTTGCTCTTCTTTTTTGTTTTTGATAGAAGTAAAATGAGTCTGGTAATCCACTAAGGAATACATGCAAGCAAAAATGAAATTTAGAACATTCTCCAGATTAAGGGCTGATTTTCTTTACTTGTCATTTTTTATGAGTCGTACTAAATTTGTATTTGTATTTTTTAGACTTGTCCTTTATAGTTTAGGTTATCAGACAATGGGATTATTATTAAATACCACCTATAAATTGACGTATATTACCCAACAATAACTGTTAATGAAAAATTGTGAGAGTCAGCTTGAGTGTGTTTTCTTATTTGGTTGTACTTGATGCTATGTCCAGTACTTCACTCCCTAATACTTTTAAGTCAATTTTTCTTTTTTCTCCTTTTTTTAGTAATATTTTTCCACAGCTATTTTTTGTTAATTTTCCCCTATCACTTTCTCCCTTTAGACTCCGCACATTTTTACATTCTGTATTACACTGTAGTTTGTCAGTCTCCATTTCCTTGCGTATGCATCTTCATATACAGCATCATCTCTCTTTACAACTGACCTCTTTTTATTAAAGACTCGCACCTGCATCTCGATTTATCACATTTGCACTAACAGAATTCAATCTGTACCCTTACTAACAACTGAAATGTGTGCTTATTGAGCCAAAAATTAATTCAAAACTGCTAACTTGAGAGGTTCACTAATTTTTATTTGCTTTTCAGGTACCGGATGAAACTGAAATAATTTCAACGTCATCGAGGTGTATGAAGAGGAGCTAAACGCTGCTGTGGTATTTAACTGAACCACCAATGTTAGAGGAATTTTTGCCTCTGAAAGTGTAGGGTGCTGTCATTATATCAACGGTTACCTCCTCATGAAAACAGACATGTATCACCAGCAGCTGAAAAAGCTTCTTTGACTCACTGCGCTATAAGTTGTTCCATTTCAGTGTGCAAGATTCCTGTTTCCATCTCTTCGCGGCGTTTCAAAAGCATATTCGGTCTGATGGTCAGCACAAGGGACTTGAATTTTGCAGTAAATCTTTCATGCTATCATTTTTTATAAGGGGATTTTGGAGTGTCTGTTGAATCAAATAGGTCACTTACTAGGCTTCAGCAAAAATCTTTGTAAATTAATTCATGATAACTGACCTAAACCTCCTACCTACTGTTCTCAAATAATAATATTCTTAATAAAGTTTTTCTTCAGATGTAGAACATTAAAGTCAATCAGAGTTTACAATAGAGCTCTGCTGAGTACCTTTTCTGTGATGCACAAGTGATTCAGTGCACTTTTCTACTGAGTCCTTGTTCTCATGTTCAAGAGTGAAATATAATAAATTTTGTTGTATCAAATTATTCAGCTTTTTTAAAATGGTTTTTGGAATACAATTACGCAGGTGTATGCTGCTGGCAATGGTGTTACAGACACATCGGGCGGATATATCGCAGAGCAGCTGTTTGAATGCACTTCTGTGTGCCTAATAAATTTATGCCTATAGTTCCAGTATTTCATTAGAAACTATTACGAGCGAGTTACTGTTTCCTTCTGTAAAACCCATAACTTCCCCGTTACTGTGTGTACAGCAGCACTTCATACATTCCGATTTAAATACAACAATTGATTTTAGTCTTAGTGTTACTCACTCGACTACTCAGCTGTAGGCCAAATTAAAACCAAAAAAATGATAGAGATAGGGTAAAGTTTCTGTGTGACTTAATTTGCCTCTCTCATTTGGTAGCCAAGTGGTGCCAGTAAATTTGGACTTGAAAGTAAACATATAAATTTGTGCTTTCTGGATGGCCTGGTGCCATTCCTGTCTGCTGTGGCCAAACTTGAGACATTTAGTCAGACACACTGAGGCTCGCCATTCTGTCCGAGGCACCATTCCACCTACATTTGTACTACTATACCAGCGCACTACTCGCTCTCAGCTCTGTAAGGGGTGTTAATTTAAACTCACATTGACTGCTAATGAACAACCACTTAGTCTTCGACTTGTGGTAGCTTTATTTTGTTAGTGTCAGATGAATTTAAGGCAATGATGTGTTATTTTGTATCAAGGGTGTGATAAACCTTTTTTCTTTGTCTGTTTATAATTTGGCGGTGAACCATTATGTTGTTCAATGTTGTCTAGCTTAAAACACGTTAACGGATGGTAGTGCAAGGTTTATTTGTTGATTTGACTCAGTGTATTGCTAGGGTGAAGCGTTATAAATAAGCATTACTATCTACGTGCTACACATGTTTGTTATCCTTGTTTTCTTCTTGTAATTGGAACTCTGCAAAAAAATAATTGTATATACTCATTGAAACCTTTGCATTCCTATGACATATTTATTGTTTTGGTTTCGAAATGAATTATTTGAAAAGCTTTAGACTGGCTGTGAAAATACTCACGTAACTAGAATTATGCTTACCTTTCAAGGTTTTGCATTCTGAGGCTTATGTTGGAATAGGTACACTTTCCGGCAGTCTCTGCAAAGTTAACGTACTCTTTAAAAAGTTATCTGGAGTGTTGTCTTGTTATTAAGAAACGCAGTTCGCTTCTGAACATTCCGCTGAATTTACTTCTGCTTATTGATGATCAGACAATTGTGTGTAAAAACTATTTTGCCGTTACGAATGATTCATTTCGAGCACGATTCCCATAGTTGATGAAAGAAGCGTCGTAGGCTTCCAACTCGCACTGAACTAGAAAAATCGGTACCAAAATAGTAAGTTTGGCCTTAACTGGTCTTTCTAATGTTTATCTCTATAGTCCATTATGCTACATTTTTTCCTTTATGATTTTAACTGTTCATTTTCTTTTTATTTAATTTTTCTTCACTTACTGGTACGCAGAGCACTAATCCTGATGTTTGAAGATAGCGTTATGCATTAGGAGTGCTGCCGTTCGAGCTCTGTGATGTTTAGTAAGTCATTGTGTACGACTAGTCCTTACCTAGATTTGAATACTCAGTTTCATGTTGTCTTGTGTGTACATTTTGGAATTTATTTATTTACCGAGCCATTTTTCCCTCCTAGGAGAGGTGACTAAGTCTCATTGACGTGATACTTTTATAGGGATTTCGGAATTTATTAGCCAGAAAATGTTGAACGGGCCTTGGGTGGTCGCTGGTGTTCCAATTATTGGTTTGGATAAAAAATTAGTTCATTTAATTCATTATGGTCAAAAATTTACGTAACATCGTGATATTAGAAACGAAATGTATTTTTAAGTTGTGGGTATATTAATTCAGGGTCAAGTTGTTGGCTTACATTTTGTTCCCCATTCTTATAGAACAAGTGATGTAAAGTCCAGAGCTGAGAGCTTGGTAGGTCATCTTTTTGAAATTAAAATGCTTCGTTTTCTTTTGTTAAGGAATAATTTTTTTGGTTCATCGCTGCCCTGTTTTTCATCACGTATGACTTTCTTCTTCAGCTTTAATTTTGTTTCATAACGTTTCTTCTCAACTTACAGTTTCTATGCACAGGTTCTCTTATGTGGAACCACACCTTGTGTTTTAATTACGCGTACCCTTTTGACTCCTGAGTTTCGTTCTCTTTGAACAGTTTTATCGTAGTGTGGGATGGGAGGCTGAATCTATGTTGTAATCTAATCTGTAGAACTAGTCAGTTTTTATTATAAAAACTTGGTGTTGTATGTGAGAAGATGTAAAGTCCCGCGACTGTGCTCGCGTTGAACAGCTTTGTTGTGGTAAGGGAGGTTGTATCTATGTCGTAATCTAATCGGTAGAATTAGTCAGAATTAATAATAAAAACTGGGTGTTCTATAGAAGAAGATTTAAAGTCCCACGACCAGCGTACATTAGCCATCAATTTATTGAAAATAGAAAACGTTTTTGATTCCGTTGCAGACCATCTCCCGATTTGCTGCTGTCCTTATTTGTATTTACTTTGCAATTGAACAATTCATAATTTTCAACATGAAAATATTGTGGCGTCACTCGTGAGCGATATTGAATGCGGTAGCCCTTATAGGGAAACACAGAATGGAATGAACAAAAATTAACGGATTTTTGTTCACTTCTTCCCCCTCAGAGGGACACAACTATTGCATCCATGGGAATTAGCGCTCCCTGGGGGAAAATGTGAGGTCCCGAGCTTAGAGTTGGGTAGGCTTTCCTGTCGTTGAAATTGAATGTCTTTGTTATGTTAAGGAACATATTTTTTCGGTTCACAGCTGTCCTGTTTTCAGCACCTACTACATTCTTCTCCAACTTTGATCTGGTTCCATAATTTTTTTTCTCATCTTACTGTTTCTATGCCCTTTCTGAATAGATTCTGAGTTCCCTTAACTCCATACTAAATGGTGCCCACCTCCTTCCTCTCTTTAGATCGCCTTTGTTGCGGATAGGGAGGCTTAAACTAAATAATAATCTAATCTAATTACGTGTATGACGGAGTCTTGTGTGGGAACAAATCTTGTGCAGACATTCCTCGTTGTGTCAAGTTCATATTGAATGATTTCTAACTTCCTTTGATTGAACTTTGTTGCGGTAAGGAGGCTTGTACTTCCAATAATCTAACCTTAAAATTTTTTGTTTAGGTTGTGCCAACTTTTTTTTTCGGTTCATTGCTATCCTGTTCGCTGGAACCTCACATATTCATGGTAGATTTTTTATTACAAACTTCGTACTTTGATGCTTCCATCCAAAACATCATAAATGGGAACACGCCTCGTGCATAGATTTCCTGATTTCTGATTTCCATACCGATTGGTGCCTTCTTCCTTCCTTATTATGAAACACCTTTTTTGTGGAAAGTGGGGCTGAAATTATCTCATATTCTTCTTGATTTTTTGCGTTTTATCGTTTATTCGTATAATTTTAACAGAAATGTGAATGCGAGTAATTTTAACTTTCGCTCACAACGATAAGAATAATCAATCCTCTGTTCTTAGCTCTCCCTTGGGGAATGCACGAGGTCTTGAGCTAATGGTTAACTAAGCCTTTCGTTGAAGTAGGAACGTTTTTTGATTTTGTTACTGACCATTTTCTCGGTTCACTGCTGTCCTGTTTTTCAGCACCTATCACTTTCTCCTTCAACTTATATCTTTAATCAAAAACTTATTTCTCAACTTACTGTTTCTATGCCCCTTCTAGATAGATTCTACGTTCCCGTAACTCCATAGTAAATGGTGCCATTCTTCTGAAGTGTTTTTTTAGCCTGAAAATTGAGATGCTGAAAACGTATATACAACTGCAAATCAGTACTCCTGCCATTCAGTTCATGAACTTACAAGCGGAATTTATCACATATATTAATTCAAATAAATATATGTATAATGAATTTATATTATCCTTTTTACGATTGAACACGGCGCGCAATCGTCAGCTTCAGTCGTACGTGAAAGGTATTAAAACGTCATGTATGATTGAATAAAGTAACTTTTCCTACTGTTTGGATAGAGCTTTCAATTCATGTAGCTGCCGGAATGATTAAATTGAAGATCGATAACTGTTAAATATATAGTTTTATTCGATTTGATAGGCTGTTCTGTTTGACGCCAATATTTAGATAATTATTGAGGCTGGTACTTCTTGGGAGCCAGTAATAAATTATTTAGGGAGGCGAGTCCTGTTCGACCCGATTTGATGATTATTTTGACTGGTCCTTCTTGGGAGACAGTTGATGGATGATTTAGGTGCGCGAATCCTGTTCGGCCCTATTGAAAATTATTTCAACTGGTCCTTCTTGGGAGAAGTTGATAGATGATTTTAGGTGCGCGAATCCTGTTCGGCCCTATTGATAATTCGTAAGCTGGTCCTTCTTGGGAGCCAGTATTCTTCTCGGGAAGATAATACTCGGTTTATTTCTAGAGTTTATTGGCAAGAAAATAGTATTAGTTGCAGCAGATTTCGATAGCAGATCAGACGGTTCTGAAATTATTCAGGGAACTTTTTCAGTCGTTCTCCGTTAGGCTGTTCGAAATTCCAGGAAGCGTACCAGTTGAATTTAGTCGCTCTCGAATTTCGGACAAGCCGGATTGAAGGGGGTTTGGCGAGTATCTATGATACTTGAATTAAATTTTGACGAACATTATTTCTAAAGAGGCGAGAATATTCAGACTGGCGCGGGGCCTAACACGCCCATAATGACAAGACTTTACTTGTAAAGCAAAGTCTTAAAAACCCACGCCAGTATGATCGATAAAATTAGATAATGGAAGTCCTGTTAGGTCTCTGATTAGGTTTCGAGACCGTTCGGCGTATAGGGGTTACATGATAATTAATTCTATAATCTTAAGAGATATGGGCCCTGGTTTAGCGCCTTTTT